>JAOTRS010128224.1:0-14160 GCA_028565755.1 Dinotopterus cunningtoni
TAAAATAATGTAAAAATTCTGACCTTTCCAAAAAATAAAAAATAAAATAAAATAAATAAATAATACTAAATATCTTTACAAAATCAATTTTTTCACAACATAAACCTTTTGAAACAGATACCTACTGTAGGTAACATATGTATGTTTGAACAGTGTAAACTATTTCCAGTGTAAGATCTACTGTATATTCAGTTTCCCTCCAAATGGCTCAGCAGATAGAAAATAACGAGGTCTCACTTTACCGTAAACTTTCCAGCAGATCAAATGTAAGTAACTTATATATTTTAGCCTCTTGCTTATTTGATAATTATATATGGTAACATTGCAACATTAAATAAAACAGCTAAACTAACCACAATATGTTTCCTTCGCTGTCTACCACGGCTTAAGATTTGACTACATGTGGTTATTGTTATTGCGGCTGATTGGTCAAACGGAGTCATGTGATTATTGACACAGAGTTACCAAATTTTCAAGCAAAAGATTTGTGACGCGCCAGTGACAGCGATTTGTGTACAACAGACATGAGAAGCACGTGCTGTGTGTGTGCGTAAAGCTGTTGCATTTGCTTCATGTTGTTCCGTCAGGTATCACTGTAATGTTATAAACCTTATGGGACGACTCATGGACCTGGTCGATTGATGCCCAAACAGGCGTCATATGGTTTGTACCTGTACTATGATAGGGTTTCTGTATTGCCTATGCACAGAATTATGAGGTTTTGCATGATCTTCAGCAGTGTTTGTAATTTAAAAATGTTTTGTGTGAAACAAAGCTCAACACTCGTTTTTTAATTTTTTTTTAAATCTAATTTCCTGCCACTCCATTCTGCTTCACTCACTTCAAAATCAAAGCATGAATTTGCTATGTTTTTATAAAAACCTTACCAGCATATTATCGATACTAAATTGTACTCAGGCTGAATTAAGCATTGTAACAAACTTGTGTGATGTGGTTATAGTTTATTGAGAAATCGCACAAACTTCACACTTATAAAACTCAAACATTTTTAACAGAACATTTTGGCATTTGTGCTTTTTAACACCCTTGTGACATGCACAAAATAATTTTTAGTCAGCAAAAGCCAACAGGCCAAGCCGGGTGAAGGCTAGGCTAGGCTGGAGGAGGCAGAGAGTGAGAAAGCCAAGGAGGCGGTGTGGCAGGGGCGCAGACCCCTTCCTGGCGGTTTGTCCTGGGTGAAAGAATTTCCTGAGTCTACAGGAGAAAGTGCATAGAAGTGAGTCTTACTCCCAAAACTTCCTACACACCAGTCTGGCGTCGGCTGGTCCTTTAACACAGTATCATTGACACCGGGGTGTTAGGTGCTGATATGCTGCCAGTTCAGGGGATTTAAGGTGCCCCACCCCTTCTGTCCACGAGGTGGAGCTGGCCATGGTGCTGAACACACACTGTGGTTTTCTCTGCTTGCTTGAGTGCGCGGATGGCAGACAGTAAGAGGCGGTGGCTCTAGACACACCATCACAGCACCCCACCCAAAACCCTCACCCTGAAAAGAGAGTTGGGCGCCTGGAGAGTCTGCTCATATTCTACACCAATGTAATGCGTTTAGCGGGGCAGACGAGAACAAAGACACTGGGACAACTGTCTTTCATTTAGACTGACCTGTCTTTCATATAGTAACAAAAAATGGAAAAAGAAGTGCAAGTCAGGGAAGTCTCTAGGTGAGGAGGTTGAGTGGTGCCTCTGGGTATAAAGACAGCAGTGGATAGACGTATAATCAATTTACCGTTGGTGATGATAAAAACTGCAGATGGGTTTAAACAAACATGTTGAGTATCAGAACTGAGAAAATGTCAGCAAATATGGACTCTAAACAACCAAAGGATTTTTTTGTATTAATGCTCAATGTTATGAATTTTCCAGTTTCCAACTGCACATCTGGTAATATTACTCCATTCTCACAAACCCTCTATAAGCCTAAAAAGATGGAAATTCTTGCTTCATCATTTATTGAAACAGGATGGAGGAAACCCATATCTTACAAGCCTTATCTCACGTGCTCGACATAAAGCAGGACTCTTTTTAGTACTGTGATGCAATGCATGGACATCCGTGGTCACTGAAAAGCCTAGGATTTTACCGCGAGGAATAGCTTTCAGTGACAAATAAATCTGTTTACTTATCTAACTTCTAAATCTAACCTTTTTTTTTTTTACTTTATTTGCAGCAAGCTACTTTGCCTCACCCTCCATTATAGTGCCAGAATTTGCTAAATATTACTTTACACAAAGTTTTATGATTTGCTCATGAGGCTGTAAATCTCTCCAATTGCCCAAACCGCCTCCGAGACTATGGGTGGCTAAGAGTAGAGGAAAGAGTCAGTCGAAGCTCTCTATTTCCAGCACTCTATCTCTTTGCCCACGCTGATTTATAATTCTGTTTGTAGAGAGATATAAAAGGTAATTGTGAGAAATACCCAGTCTGCACTAAGTTCCACTATATAAGAAGAGCCATTTTTAAAGTTCAAATGCATTTAGCTCAACACAGCGGGGGCATTTAAAAAAAAAACTAAATGTGCGGCATTATTAAAAAAAAGAAAATAAAAAAACAACATCAACAGCACACGATGCTGCCAGTGCAGTGAACTGACCTTTCAGGGATGACCAGCGCTAACCTTTAGTGCAGTGCTAGTGGAGGGTGGCCTTGTGAAGCAGTCTGAGGGAACTTGGTGGTAAGCGTTACAGGTCAACAATTCTGGTGCCTTTATTTATTTATTTATTTATTTATTTATTTAGGTTGATGCTGTTACTGGTTTCTGTGTTGCACTGAGATTTTGAGGGACATACTGTACAGTAGCTAGTATAGTTACATCGGTGTTTCATAGGAGAAAAAATTAATGAATCATCCAAGAAGCAAGTTATCACAGCAAGCACTGGCGTTCAAGAATTTGAAATTAATGCCTTGTGACTGAATCAAGGTCAGAAAATTGTAATGTGGATGCTTTTTATGCTCAGTCTTGCTGTTTTGATTTTTTTTAATTTATTTTATTTTTTACATTTTCTTCCCCAAAATTACCCGTAGTCAGTTCCTGCACCTTATTAATGCAGTTTTACCATCAAGTCTACAACCTCCAACCAGGGTGGGCGAAGGCCAGACACATGATGCCATCCAGCATATTTTCAAACTGGGAGTGGCGTAACTCGCTCGGAGAATAGCGGTATCCATTCCTTCCGCTTGTGTGAACCCGTAGACGCCGATGATCAGCTAACATCATGATTGATGTGAGAGCACTAGAATGCCACCAATCCTTCCCCCCTGAGTGAGCTCATCCAATCAGATCTCTCTAGGCTACCCCAGTGCGAGAGGCTACAGCATCACCCAGGATTCGATCTTGTGAACTTCAGATGATAGGGTGATCTCGTTATCATCTATTCTATAATTCTGTTTACGGGGTCTCGGGGGGCCTGGAGCCTGTCCCATGAAACGTAGGGCACAAGGGGGGGTACACCCTGGACAGGGTGCCAATTGATCACAGGGCACACATATACACACTCGCACAATCATTTACACACTACAGGCAATTTGGGAACGCCAAGTAGCCTAATCTGCATGTCTTTGGACTGTGGAAGGAAACTGGAGTACTCTGAGGAAACCCACCAAGCACAAGGACATGCAAATGCACACAGTCGCGGGCATCGAACCTGGACCCTGGAGGTGCAAGGCAACAGTGCTAACCACAAAGCCACCTTGCTGCTATACATTATACAGTACATTGTATAATACTTTACTAAGCAGTCATCTACGCTTATAGCTAAATTTAGGAACATGGCGGTCCTAATTTTATCATCATACTTTACATGATGTTGTAAAATCTAGTGCCTGAGAGAATTATTGTCTCTAACCAATGAAATAAACGCTATCTATTTTAAAATTATATTGTGCATATGACTACTCTGCTAATTAAAACAGACGATTTTTGAATATTCCCAGTCTCTGTGAGCCTGTGCCCGGTGTATTCTCACATTCCTGTTCATGTCTTATGGAAGCAGAACGCGATGTAGTCTTCTGCCTCAAAGTTATGTGCAATCTGAGATGCTTTTTTTCTGGCAGCTCAAACCCGGTCTGGCCATCCTCCTCTTGTTACCCTTGTAAGTGGATTTTTAAGTTTTTTTGCACCACTCTGAAGAACCCCAGAGAAAGTTGTAGGTGATTTCTGAAACACTCGAAGCAGTTCAACCTGAGATCAAAACCAAATCATTGAGATCACTTTGAGATTCACCACACGAATGTTAATGTGAACATTACCTGAAGCTCTTAACATGTAATTGCTTGCATTTATGCATTGTGCTGCTGCCACATAATTGGCTGATTGCATAACTGCATCAATGAGCAGGTATTATATTATATCATTATGAATGTATTTCTCTATATATTTGATTAAGATTGAGAATCAATTATTTGGCCCTGTGTTACATCACACAGGGAATTATTTAATTTATTTTCTATTAATTTATTTTCGTACACTATCAGTCAAAAACACCAGTTGATATTGAGATGTGTCTTATGTTCAATAAAGGATTCATAACGGATTTAATCTGAGGTGGTATTTTTTGAGGCTGGTAACTCTAAATGAACTTCTCCTCTGCAGCAGAGGTGAGTTTTGCTCTTGCTTTCTGGCAAATTGCTTCATGAGAGCCAGTTTCATCATGGTGCTTGATGGGTTTTGCAAATGCACTTGACAATACTGTTCTTGCAAGAACTATTCCAGCACACATGACCTCCATGTCTTAAAATAACAACTTACTGTTGTTGTTGTTGTTATTGTTCTAACTTAATTACCAATGTCTGTATGTCTTATTTCATGGTTTTGAAATCTCCAGTATTGTTCTAGAATGTAGAAAAGAAATCACTAAACAAAAAAGGAGAAAAAAAAAGATAGAAGGTATGTCAAAACCTTTGACTGGTACTGTCCATCCCACTTAGGAAGCTTGGGTCAGAGCACAGGGTCAGCCAGGATACAGTATACATAGGGTTAAGAGCTCAAAGGCAAATTGACAGCTTGGCTTGAAGCTGGAGTTTAACCCCTGACCTTCCAATCAGTAATCCAGAATGTTAACCGCTTGAGCCACAACCTACACTAGCTCCAAACAGATGAAGCAAATGTCAAAAGTGAGATTCAAACCCTAAAAGGAGCACCATAGACCGCTCAGCCATGTCTCTCTGTCATAACACAGCCCTGGAATAACATTGCTTAAAACATGACCTTCAGGGTAAATATTATGGGTACACCCTCTGTGGGCTGACTATAATACTAGATAAGAATGTAACCAACAGCTGGATAATGAAACTTGGACAAATTATAAGGTACATGCTAGACATATTGTTTCACAAGTTAACATAGGTATTAGAGCTTCCCAAAGTGTGCCTGTTAATGCTCCAAATTAAGTACCTCTCCGATAATTTATTTTTCATGAAATGCAGCATTTCAGCTACCAAACCACGCCCTGTTACGTCCTGATCATGCTCTGCTACTGCCGAGCCATTCCATGGAAATTTTCGTTTTTATTTTCTTCTTTCTTCCTCTCGGGCATACAGATCCATGTGTGTACTGTGTTGTCAGTAGTGATCTGTAAAAGTTTTTGCTGGCTGTAATGACGTTCACCCACGTTTGCCTGTCCAGCCAGTTGATATCAGTCACTATTACTGTATACACTAGAGAAATGTGCTGTCCTATTTCCATCCACAGCAGAAACACATTCACAGTCAAAGCTTTCATGAGTATGCACATTAGCAGCTCGTAAAAATGCTGATAAAAATCCTTTAAAACCATAGTTTTAGCAGAAACTGTTCACTATATGTAGCTAAGCAGCGGACGAGTTTGCGTTGCCTTGTGTCATGGCAGGGACTGTAAGTTACCTAATGCCGTTATGAACCTGAATTATGAAGGTTTCACATCAAGTCCACGGTACATTTTGAATTTTCTAACACAATTATTAAATGCTTATTACTTGCTAAAGAAGGAGGGCAGTAAATTTAAAAGAGCAACACTGTGTTTTGATTTCCTTGGAGGATAAGGGTAAAAAGAGATTTGTGTCCTTTGTTTGCCTCCAAAAAAAGAAAATCTGAAGTGGCTTGCCTTCTTTAATGAGTCCCTGCAGGGCCGGAGTATTGTCAACCTTCTCATTGCCGAGACGGAGTGAAATTGCCACTGTGTATATGTTTATTCTCTCAGCTCACACAGTGTGCACAATTTCTTGCACAAATGTCTTCTCAAGACATACTACCCCCAGTACACGTGCTTGTGAATAACTACTTTTAGCTTCACCTTTGTTTGTGCCTGTTATTTTGTGCTGCTGCAGAACTGCAATTTCACTCAGGATTAATATAGATTTATCTTATCTTTAGCACCATTTTGTCGTTTACGAGTTCAGATATAAAAATCTCGGCTGAGCTGGGCGGGGCTGAGCAACGAGCTTCACACATTTTTTCTTCCCCCCAGTTATTGTTTTTTTCTCCATAAATGTATAACAAGCTGATTGGCTTAGTTTAAGGCATATCTTACCTTGGAAAAAACAAAAAGCAGGGAATGTTTTTTTTTCTTACATTTTTTTTGTCTGTGTGTGTGCATGCACTCTGGATTTCCATCTGAATATCTAAAAATGAGCAAAAAGTGACTTTTGCATAATAGGTTTAAGAAGTACTTCATTCATGCCATGTCTCGAGTCCTCATACCAAAAGGTTTAAAGCTTGGTAACACATCAGAAAAATACGTTTAGACATTTATTTGGCAAAAAAATTATCTACCAAAATGAAATCTTATGTTGATGTTTTTTTTAATCCCTATTAAATGAGAAGGGCTTAACCATGCTAGTCCATTTACAGTAAATCAGCTGAACTGGATGGACATACTGTAATACTGATCCTTACCCAAGACACTGCTGATTAATTCTTAATTTCATTCTGTGTCTAAACCTTGATTAATGCATCACTGCTATTAATTCTTCACTTCATACTGTAGTTACCTCAATACTAATGCAGCTGTGTAAGGGGAAAGCAAGCCGTTTGAGAGTAGACATTGTGAGACTGGATAAGCATGTAAATGTTTGGCTGTCACTATTTATAGACAATAGTCATTGTTTTTCAATGAAAAGTGTTCCTACATTCAAATGAATATGGAGAATCATTCTATAAATACATTTTACACTTGTCCTAATAATGCCAGATTTTGTCTGATCTATCTACCCAGTGAGTTATTTTGTATTCTGAATGTTGACTAACTGAATTGAAGGACTTTTTGGAAAGTGCTTTAGTAATAACTGTAGTATTAGGGCTCTCGACTGCAGGTCGAGTGTAAGCCAAGAGTTTGTTTTGCATATTGGCGAAGATTTTATTGAACATTTATTCATTTAATATGGCCGGCAATAGCAGCTCCAGCACCGTTCATAAAACAAAATGGTTTATTACGCACTGTACACATATGCTTTATCTCACATACAGATGATACATACTGTATGGTACAAATGAATGTAAAATTAAAGCAAGATGATGTGATTTAAAAGTAAAAAAATAATAATAATTAAAGTAACTTCAAATAGGCATCAAGTGCCTGATGAATATTAATAGGTGGAAAGTTGCAAATCCTTGGTGGCTAATAGCAGGTGGCTTTTTGTTTTTGTTCAATAAGCCATCATTGTTTCTTAAAACCTGGTTTAACATATGGCCTGTGAAGCATTCTGAGCTGTAAAAATAATGAATCATTAAGAGTGTTAACAGCTAGCAAACAAATCATAAAATTATTTTTTTTACAAATAAATTGGTAAAAAAAAAAAAACATTGTCTTTCTCGGTATTGTCCTTGCTGAATGCATTCTGATTAAATTACTGTCTACTGGATGTCCCGATACATTGGTAAACTGGGTTCCGGTGTATGATAGACCAATCCGACATAACATTAAAACCATTTATTTTAAAACCACCTAGGTTTTGGGTTTGCTTTGTGCCACTGGGACGGTTCTGGGGTGTGCTGTGGTGTCTGGCACCAGGACGTTGGCAGCGTTGATCAGACTTGTTTTTCTGGTGCATAAATAGGTGATTGCTCAGATTGGTTTTGAGTTTGAAATCCGGGTTTGTGGTCTGAGGCTGTTTGCCTGCTGGACCAGTGTATGGTTGGCTGCAGTGTACTTGGGGGTTCTGGTGCCTTTATGTTGTGGCTAGCATTTTTTTTTTCAGCGATTCGTGCTGCATTGGCTTTTCTGTGGGACTGGACCAGACAGGCTGATCAATGTATGTTCCATTAATAAAGAAAAGCTTCATGTTTGAATGATGCCATCAGTATAAATATAGAATCTCGGTTACACCAAGATTCTCAACCTTGCCATTGATTGATCCAGATTTCCCAGTCTACTTAAAACTGTTCTTGTGAAATATGCTGTTGTTATAAACAAGTTTCACAGTATATCAGTCCTGAAAAAGCACAATGATCAGCAAAGTTGTGGACAGTATGATGTAGCGGGAGAAAAAAACGGCCAGGGTTTGTAATATGAGCCGCAAGAGGACTGCTGAATCTAAGCACTTAGAAACACAGGTCACTGTGAAAGTTAGGGAGCATCTAAAAGCGAATGACCTGGGCAACTGTTTAAGATTCTACCAAGATTAAAGTCGTCTACATATCAGGAATTCTAACCCATTGCCATGTTAGTATACACTATATATGTACTTTTTATTGCCTCATAAAAACCCTGGGGTAGTCTTAGTAACTACAGTAAGATGCTATGAAAAAAATTGAAGAAATAAAACTTAACTAATTGAATGATTAACACTATGTTGGACTCCATTCCAAAGACAAAGCTTAATTTTTAAAATAATCTGACTATATGTCATAACCTAGTCAAAGGTTATGACATACTGTATATGTGACTGTAGGTTAGAAACCTCTAACCTTTTTTTCCACAAGATGAATTGAGAAAGATAACAGGCTGTGCTTTGATGGCCATTAAACCACAACAATCAATATTTTGTTCATGTTCTGTAGCCATGTTGTACAGTACATCATTTATGAAGATACAACTTTATAATGATGGCTGTCTCTAAGAACAGGCTTTTTTACCTTCAGGTATCATGGATCATTCTGTGGAGGAGCTACCATAGGAAGAGCTGTTTTATTCTTATTCAGTCAGGTTGCAGTCATAAATATAAAAACTTACTTTATAATATTTTTACTAACATATAGGATAATTTACTATAAAAGTGCACTAACATCTCTCTAAAGCTTCATTTCTGTAGCTTCAGGCATTGAAGCACTGGCAACAGTGTTCTACATTTAAATGAACTAAAAGATCAATTGAAGTGTTTTTTTTGTGTGTGTGTGTGTGTGTGTGTGTGTGCATGTGTGTGAGCGCTTGCACACTATATTCCATACCTACATTAATGGATCCCCTCAAATTTTTGTAAGCAACATATATAAAATGCTTGTATATCTTATATCAACGTGCTTTTGTGTCGCAGGTGAATCTGGTTCTGGATGACGGCCGCTCTCTGGGTCTGATGATCCGCGGTGGAGCCGAATACGCTCTGGGGATCTACATCACTGGAGTGGACCGTGGTTCAGCAGCAGAGTGTGGAGGGCTGAAGGTAAAGCCTCACACTGTTTTTGCTTCCTCTGTCAAATTTACTTCAGCTCTGACGTCCATGCTAGTCCTCCATCACTCAGCTTCGCTATTGTTCTGAATGTTTCACGTTTCTGTTGTCTGTCTGCGTTATGGCGCACTATACATCCTCGCTAGCTCTCATTTCTTCTGCAATGTCACTGCCTCCTGCTGTCAATTGAGCTTTCATTTTCACTCTCCCTCACTTCCAGCATCACCATTTCTCATCTCTGTTTGATCCAATCTTCCATTGATGTCCGCATCTCTGTCAGGCCTCTGAGATAAAGGTAACACGTTGTGTGGTTAGAGGCTGTTTGTGTACTGTGTGTGTGCATGGACCTAAACAGATGTGTGGCCGGTGTCACATCAGTCAGCTTAGATGTGTTTGTTAGCCCCTCACACACTCTGCAGGATTCAGAAGTCAAATTAGGCACCATACAGCTACATGTCACATTTACACTTTTTTATTGGACTGACTGTTGGTTCAATTTATTTTTTTTTAACTTTTGTTTTAAAGTGGCAGTGCATAATTTGAAAGATCCTGTGCTTCCAAAAATGAATTGCCGTTGCCTTGACTTGCCCCTTTTACTTTAACAGACTCAGGATGAATGATGTGTGTCTGGGCAACCTGGGAAAAACATTGTGAGATTTTTGAAAAAAAAAAAAACTTTCAACTGTGGAGTTTATATGAACTAAAGTAGGTCTCTCCTTTCCAAGCAACTTCAACCCAAATTTTTAAAAAATCACAATTTATAATTTTATTACAGTTTCATTGAATCACATTAATAAACTCATTTGTATGGAATCACATGTGTCCAAAAAAGTTTAAACAAATGACAAGGTTGTAGACTGAAAAACGCATTTTACATAAAAAAAAACTTTCTGTACATTTTATGTACATTAAATTCTCGAAATGTATATGAGAACATCTCTACAGGTATTAATCTAGGCTCGTACACACTTACTCTTTTTAACTTGTGGAAGTGATTTCTCAAACTTAATATTTAAACTTAATATTCAAATTCAGACTTTATATTAGGTCAAAGCTAATCTGGATCTGGAACGTTTGGTAATAAGCAAATTGCTTTTATTAAGCTTGCTTATAACTTACAAGCAACATACATTCACATTTAAGGCAGCCTAAGACAAAATGCCACTGTTTAATTGCAATCAGATGGCCAAACCAAAGCAACTCTAAGTTACTTTCATGTGTTTGCGCAACGTCTAAAAACTTGTGTAAAACGCCGGCCGTGCCGCTTTCTCTACCTTTTGAAAGTGCTTGCAAGCTTGAGCCCCCGTGGCGTCTGCCGTTGCTAAGAAACCATAAGTAGCACGCTGCTTTATGCTGATATAGTTGCTGGATATTAATGGATTTCTAGAACTGAAAATCTCTTGGAGCAGCTCTACTACTAAATTCATTTGTTGACAAGAAGAGCAAAAAAATATGTATTTGGGTCTTTCCCTTCCTTTAAGCACGAAGAATTCCTGGAGGCTTTCACCAGGTACTCCGTGAGGACAGAAAGAATGAAGCATATTGGTTGGTTATTGTCACATAATTTCACACACATTGCATCATTCTGTAAAGTTTACGCTGTGATGTACTGTAGATTCGTATATAAAATGCATTTAAAATAACACAATTGAGCATGCAAAAGATGCAACATGGGATAAATGGCCTGTAAGACATGTAAAATACACAGCTGCTCAGTCTGAGCAGCCTAAACCTTGGCAAAAAGGTGTGGGCGCTAAACGGAGAACCTGACCTTCACTTTACATACTGTATTTGGATCGTGCCATCCTCACTACATAGGGGACATGATGTACACTGCTTTTTCATGCCTGCAGGACAGAACGTGAAATCCTATTAGGCGTTATCTAACTAGCTATTTTTTGAATGGACGTCGTAACGTTATACAGAAACTAAAATTGTATTAATAGGTATAGCGTGTTTTTATTTCCAAGTAGAAAACATACACTTTATTACATTGTATTACTGCATTACTAATTTGAGGTGGGCTGTGTTCACAAAGCGCTCTGCATCCAGTCCAGAGTCGAAGAGTCCAAATTTCAATTTATATAGCCAATAAGGATGCAGCTCTGGAAAACCCCAAAAGCAATTGGCCAGTACTGTTACATGGGAGATTTGTATCAGAAAGACAAACCAAAAAACTGAGCAGCAAGACTAAAAAACAAAACTGAAAACAGAGGAGCAAAACTGAAAAAAGAAGGAGTGAAACTGAAAAACCGAGCAACAAAATTGAAAAACAGAGGAGCAAAACTGAAAAAACGGTGGAGGGAAATAGAAAAGCGAGCAGCGAAACAAACAAACAAAAAAGACAAGGAGCAAAATTAATCAATAGAGTGACAAAACAATGGAGGAGCAAAAGCGGAAAACTGAGGAGTGAAACTGAAATCAGAGGAGTGACAGTAAAAAACTGAGCACCGAAATTGAAACACAGAAGAGCAAAATTGAAAAAAAAAATGAGCAGAGAAATTGAAATAGTGAGTAGAGAACCAACAAAAAAACGAGGAGCAAAGTCGAATAATAGAGAAGTGAAACCGAAAAACAGGAGTAAAACAAAAAATTAAAAAAAAATAGGTGAGAAACTGAAAGAAACAGCTGACCAAAACTGAAAAACTAAGCAGTGAAACTGGTGAACATCTGAGGAAGTATAAATCCAAAACAGATCATAAGATGTTGTACAAATCTCTGCACCACAGGCTGGCTTGAGTGCAAAGAGGGGATATTATATACTAATAAACACTCAAATTCAATTAAATATTTTAAAGGTTTTACTTTTCACTTAAGTTTCTTTGTTTTGAATAAATTTTTTAATGAAAATTGGAGAAGAATGCAAAGTAGAGGCATTTCATTATACGGCACTGGAATATACATATACAGCCTATGTTTTCTACATGTATTGTACAGATTTCAAAGTTTATTTGGTGTACATATTTTTGCAGAATTTTGCCCCGGCGGCTTCAGGAACATTAAGCGTAAAGCATTGTAAAGAAACGCACAAACAATAAGTGTATTTCTGGTCCAGAATAAAATGCAAACAGAAATTGGACTGTGATGTAATATCATGGATCACAGATAACATGAATTAGACCATTAATACTGGTTTAGAGAGTATTTATGCATTACACAGTGCATCTTAAAAAAAAAAAAAAAAAAACTCGCTTTCCTGTTCCTCTTGATATGTGTCTCAGCCATGAGTGTGTGTGCGCACCGTCTCTGAATAAGAATGCTGTGTAATTTACTCGGGCAACATGCCTTTATTCCATTTTCACAGCACATTGCTTCTCCATTCAGTGCTTTGTTTTGAGATGAATCTCATCATTACATGGGGTCATGGAAATATGAAGGAATAGGTGTTTTCTGTGGAGCCAGACGTTTAGATTTAAATGATCACAAGCTCAGGCTGTGTGTTTTTATTGGAGCTGCTGGAATGAATCCATATAACGTCTGTAGACAGAGAGAGAGAGAGAAGGGGGGATGGTGAGAGCTGCGGATGTTTGTCTTATGATATTGTCTGAAAACCGTGAACAACACATCATCGCTTACACACCTGCGGGAACATTGAACTCTTTGAGCTTTCATCTAATTAGCATTGTGTCTGCCTTTCACGTGAGAAACTCAAAGACACAGAAACAATCGCTCATATTTACACAAGCGCGTGCGGTTCACTGGATGAACTGTAGCTGAACACACGCAAAAGAAATTGAATACATTAGCACTACAAGAAATTGAATGCGTTTTTGGGTACATTTGGAGGAATGTTACTAAATAAAAAGCTTAATAGAGCTAATAAATAGACGGCATATTATTGTAGACATTTAATTAATATTAATGAAATTAGTGCTAAGGGGGGCCATGAATTTCTTTAAGTGGTTGCAAACATTTTGAGAGCCCCTGGTATAGGGGACAGCTATTACTAAAGATTAAAGGCCTTTCTCTTAAAATACAAGCTTTGAATTACAGAACAAACAGAATTGCACGCTTGTGAAAGTACTCATTTGGGTTTGACTTCAAATGGACTTAAGTGTGTGTGACTGTGTGTGTTACAGTGATTCACTTCAGGAGCAGGCTTTCACATCAGAAATACATATATATCAAACAACAGATCAAACAGACCTTCTTCTTGATCAATCAATCAATCAATCAATCAATCAAAGGAAGTAATAATAATAAAAATGTAATTATAAATTTTTTTCAGTAGTACAAAATGATCAGTATTGAATGATTAATTTGGACTGCTGGTCAGGGCCAAGTAAAAATAATCAAAAATGTACTATATTTAAAATACATAATTAAGCAGAACTTTAGTATGGACATTAATGAGTTCTGGTGGTTGAATAAATCTATATTGCAATGAGCAGAAATGATCATTTATCTTAGTCCAAGGTTCAGAAGAAATTTGTCCTGTAGGTGAAGAGGCCATAATTGATCTAATAATCAAGCCAAGTGTACTAACCAACAAATTCAAATTCAAATTTTATTTGTCACATACACAGTCATACACAGTACGATATGCAGTGAAATGCTTATACGA
>JAOTRS010128276.1:0-14147 GCA_028565755.1 Dinotopterus cunningtoni
ATTCATGTTTGTGGCTGTAATGTGACAAAATGTGGAAAAGTTCAAGGGGGCCGAATACTTTTGCAAGCCACTGTAACTAAATATTAGTTTAGTTGCACAAGATAGATTAAACTTCAAGCATTTTTGTTTAAACAGTAAGTTCATTACTTTATAAAGATGAATGATGACATTGCTATTTTTTTTGAACAGACTAATATTTGTTTTTCTTCACGTACATTAAACTTATAATCCATTTAGCACATTTTTCTTCATGTTGTGATTCAGAATCGAATGTGCAGGGTGTCTAATGCATTTGTGTGATTTAAATGAAAAGTTATTATGTGGATATGGAGTTTTACTCACTTTTTTCAACACACTGCTATTATTTTGAACACAACTGTATATCATACAGTATACAGTGACTAGACAGCCATTTAATATTCACAGAGGGGTGCAATAATGACGAGTCAAAGGTGGCAAAAGTTTACAGCTCACAGGAAACATTTGCATTTTACAAAATATCACTCACTTTGAATTCTCCAATATGAGGAGCAGGACTTGGGTCCATTACACACCTTTTCCACCTGGAGGAAAAATAACAATAAACTTACATCATTAATCCATTGTGTACCTGATAACAAGGCGACATTAAGATTGTTGTTGTATGTGTGTATAAAACTCATCTGTTTTATCTTAGTCTTATATGGTTAATTTTGATCTTTTGTGATCTGGAATTACTGTTTATTTCTCTTATACCACAGCAGTTTTTGTGAAGAAAAAAATTCTGTTCTGATGAGTCAAAGATACAATTTGCAGCATAATGTGTTGTAGACAGAGAGAGAGAGATGAGAAGTCTCACCTGGTGTATGAGAAGTAGCAGAGCAACATCATGAGCAGTAAGAACAGAGTCAACCAAACGTATCGTAAAACCATATCGTCGGACTCTGAACACACACAGAACACACTTCATACACATTTATCAACTGCTGTTTTGTCCACGTCAAATATATAGACAGTACATACACACAGACACAGTGCCGTAAAAAAGTATTTGCCCCCTTCCTGCCCTCACACTTAAATGATTGAGATCATCAAACAAATTGTAAGATAACACAAAGATAACCCAAGTAAATACAAAATGTAGTTTTTAAATGGTGATTTCATTTATTAAGGAAAATATTCTGCAAAGAGCAGACCAAAATTAATCAACAGCGATGTGAAAGACATAACGTCCAAGTTATCGAAGTTAAACGCTTGATTGCTGTTGTTGCCGCCAAGGGTGGCACAACCAGTTATTAGGTTTATGGGGCAATTACTTTTTCACATAGGGCCAGGCAGGTTTAGACAGCTTTTTTCCCTTAATTAATGAAATCATCATTTAAAAACTGCATTGCCCTCTATTTTTCTCCCCAATTTAGTCATGTCCAATTCCCACCCCTCACTAGGGGGACTCCCACAATAAAGCTACTACCACACGAAGGTTATCACGTTCTCCTGAGGCAGCCAACCACATCTTTTCGAACTGCTCGCTCACACACCGTTGGGAGCGGTGTAACACACTCGGAGGACCGCTTGCATGACCTCACAGATTCCCATGATTAGGTTGTAGAGCCATGATTGATGTGAGAGTGCTAGGTCCCTCCCCTCTGAGAGAGATCAGCTAATCAACTTTCTTTAGGACCCTGGCTGAGGGACATCATTCGAACTTGTGATTTTCGAAACAATTTACCGCTGCGCCACTCGATGACAATATATATGCAAAAAAAAAATTATAAAAAATGAAAGCAAAAAATCTGAAAGGGGCAAATACTTTTTCACATTATTGTACTTGACTTATAGTTAACTCCAGATTCATGAAAAGGAACTACATTCATTTAACATTACAGAAAATGTTATAGAAAAATTATTTTAAAAATATGCAAAATGTCCCTGGACATAAAGAGACATCCTAAAGCTAACAGTAAATTCCGAGTGTTTTATCCCTCTTATACTAGAGCAATTGCCAACACTAATCCAAGGAAACCAATGAACAAATTCATGAAGGGATTTAGGTCATGTGAACAAATTATACAACCAACAGACATCAATAAATTTCTTACTATGAGTGTGTTCAGTCTTCCAGGAAATGGCGGGACCCCAGTGACTCCAAACGCCTTTGTAGTAGTTCTGAGGCTCTGACCGCACGCATGCTGTGTAGTAGGTGTTAGGTGTAAACCTGGACCTCGGCACTGACATGTTGGTTTGACTGGAGGTGACATTGAACACCTGTAAACACATACCAGTTGTGAATAACAGGAGGAAATCACACCTATTCATCATCTATATCACATACGAAACCACCACCTACCTGTCTTCCTCTCAATTCACTGTGCGGGTTAAGACCACAAACCCTGTTCACTATATAGGCCACATATATGACCAAAAAAAACCCCACACACCAAAAGCCTCTTTCTAAAAATATGTACTGTATTCATTATTAAGGTCATGTGAGTCTGGAAACTCACATGAAAATTATATGAAATTATATATATGAAAATTCTTTAAACTCTGGAAGTTTACCTAATATGTTGAATAATTGGCTCGTGGTTTAATAATGGTAAAGAGACATGTATAATGAGGAAGGAGTCTCCAGTGTCAGTGCTTTGTACTCACTTTGTAAATAAATAAATAAATAAATAAATAAATAAAAACACAGAATATTTTGTATACTTGGATTAAACCAGAGAACCCTGAAGAAACCGGAAACAGAGAGAACATGTGAAACTCCACACAGATAGTAACCTTAGCTTCAGATCAAACTCTGAAGATACAATTCCACTTTACCAGATTTAGAACACTAATCTAAACACATTTTCTTATTACAATATACCACAGAAATTGTATATCTGATTCTGATAAATGGGGTTGATTTACTAACAGGAAGTGGGCTAAACATGTGCTAAAGGTTTTTATATTTTTGTTTTTGGACACACTCATAGGCGAGTGTCCTCTTTGTGGCCACAGCACTCCATGCTAAAAATATGTTCCCATGTCCAACATGCCCTGCTTTTTCGGAAAGTTAAATTTGATCTGTCGCAAATTAAGTTGTTTGGCCCCAACCACCGAAGTGGTTGAGTGGAAAAAAAAATCTTTTTTTTCTTTCAGTGAAGTGGACTTTAGTGTTTTCAGAAACACAATTTCAAAATGCCAACTAAGCTAGCACAAGCATAAACAAAGGCATGCACTAAGACTAGCACACTAAGCAGTTATTCTACCACTAGCTACCCAAGTTCATTGGCAAGCTAGCTAACATACAGTAGGTATCATAAAGCAATCTCATCTTACTGGACTATGTAACACAATGCTTGTCTGTCCCCATAAGCAATGCAATTTGGGCAAACATTGTTGCTGAGGCACCCTACCATGTTATCTCCCTAGTAGGATCCCCAAAAAAGTGTTTCTGACTGATCAGGGTACTGCACTCATTTCATGAAAACTGTGCAAACACTACAGGATTAAATCAATTCAAAATCAAGAGTTGTGATTCGGTGTTCAAAGACAAAGATTTGCAATTGGGGTAAGTGGCCCAAGTTCTTATTTTTTACAGGACAGGAGGTCCCACAAGCCTTTGTATGGGTTCAAGCCACGCAGTGTCTTAGATTGGGAAGAGGAACAAAAAAAAAAAATTATATTCATATGTTCTTGACCTGATCTTAAATTTTGGTACAGGTGAAAGAATGGCAGTGGTAGGCTTCCAAGGGGCACAACTGAAGCACATTCATACTATCATCCAGAGATCGCAAATTTGATGCCCAGGTAAATGGCAACGTTGGTGGTTGGGGCCAAACAACTGAACTTGAGACCGATCAAATTTAACTTTCCGAAAAAGCAGAGCATGTTGGACATGGGAACATATTTTTAGCATGGAGTGCTGTGGCCACAAAGAGGACACTCGCCTATAAGTGTGTCCAAAAACAAAAATATAAAAACCTTTAGCACATGTCTAGCCCACGTCCTGTTAGTAAATCATTTGTAGCTGGGACTCCAGTGAGCAGATTAGCTGTGCTGTCTGAGGGACAAGGGTGGCATGACCATAGCCAATTGCCAATTATGGGCATCAAAAAGAAGCTGTTGGCTGGGGTCACGTGTCTTGGTGGAAGCACACTGTAATCTTGGGCCTAGCTGATTTGTAATTGTCACCTTGATGGGTGATTGTCCTAGCAGAGAGAGAGGAGGGAATTGGCTATAATCAGATTATGGAGGAAAAAACATACAGACCTATCGGAGATAAAGAGCTTGTTTCAATGCCCCTGTTGAGATCAAAACATACTCAGAACATGGCAAGAACCATCTGATGTCCCACTGAGTCGGATGAATTGGATTTATGTTAGGTTAGGCGAATGGATGGGGTGATGCCCTTTAGATTGCCCACCTCAATCTCCTGAATCCATAAGGGGATATAATCTACAGCCCCTTGTTTATTTGTATAAACATTTATGGAAATGATTGGCCGCAGCATTTGCTACATCTGAGTGCTGTCATGAGATCCTTGAGTCTGGCTGGAGTCACAGCAAAAGGTGGTAGTACATATTTGGGCTTCCTTTTGTCTCATGGGCATGTGCATGTCCAAACTAATACAATATGATTGTAGTGAGGCAGTTCTCGGAGCTGGCTGGCTATTATCATGGGTTTGTGGGGGGGTGGATTACCTCTTCCACCAGGAGACGGAGTCAGGTGCAACCAGTATGGGTACATAGCAGCTGGATTCACAGGAGGCAGGCTGAACAGGCAGGTACCGCATAATGATTTTCACCTTGTTTACTACTTGGTGTCTCTTAATGTTTGTCAGAAAAGGCTGGTAAAGAGAGAATTCTTGTTTCTGATTGGTCAGAAATTCCATCCATTCTTCAATGATCTATACTACTTATCCTAGGGACGTCGCAGGTGGCCTAGAGCATATCCTGCCGAAATTAGGGCACAAGGTGGGATAGATTTTGGATGAGGTGCCAACAAACTGCATACATTCACCCACTCAATCACATACTGGGCAATTGGAAAAGTTAATCATCATAGACCACATGTCTTTGAACTGTGGGAGGAAACTGGAGTACCTGAGGGAAACCCATTGAACATGAGGAGACCGTACAGGATTTTATTTAGATTTCTAATGGGAGTAGAATATGTACAGTACCACAGAATGTATTTTCTGTAATTAATGTGTGGTCTAATTAAAACCAGTAAATTTGAAGTGACCCAGTGACCAAACTCAATTTTGGTTAACATAAAATCAACCTTTTTGAGGCATTTGAGACAAGACAAGCTCCAAATTCCTGCACGTATTGTATGTGCCCCATCTCACACAAGTACTCAAGTACTAATCATCTGTGTGGTGAGTAAAATATCATATGATATGTACACTAGAGCTTCATACACACCTTGTCATTTCCGTGTATGCTGAGTTGGTAGTGCAGGTATGGGCCAAGCATTATTTCTTCATTATAGCCGCTGAGCCACTGGAAAACAGCCTTATCTGGTTTCCATAGCAATGTCAGGTTCGATGGAGGTACAGGCTGAACTGCAAAATGAACAGCGTATATTGAATAAAAAGTGCGTATATAGTGTATTTGGAATTCAGTGTGTGTGTGTGTGTGTGTTTGTGGTTCTTACTGTTGTTTACGGGCATGTAGTCTTTCTTCAGCACTGCTGATTTATTGTTGCCATGGACACTATAGCAAAGCGAGATCTGAAAGATGTCTATGTCCATGAACGTGTCTTCAACCCTTGTAGACAGGTTCAGCACACACACCCATGGGTATGCCTGCGACGTTAACATACACTCGAAGGGCTCCCTGTGCAATATTACAGCAGTTACATTTAAAAATATAATATATATATTATACACATATGCACAGATTAAGTGGACCCCAACATGCCCTGTCAGTCAGAGTGAAGGAGGCGTGACCTATGTGTCTTTCAGTTACAGTGAAGGAGGCATAGCTTAGGCTATTATTGTTCATGATAAAGAGGGCATAAATTTAAACCTTACAATCACATTATCTTACATAGATAGATTGATAGATAGATAGATAGATAGATAGATAGATAGATAGATAGATAGATAGATACTTTATTGATCCTGAAGTAAGTTAAATTTTGCACCACTCCATGTTATTACGTATCATATTTACTCTTCGGCTGATTTAAAGGTTTCAGGTGTAAATCTGATCACTCGTCGCAAAAAGTTTAATGTTAACAATAAACAAAATAATATACAAAAATATAACCCTGCCCTTCATTTGAATATCTTTTACGCTTTTAAAAAATCACTCGGTATTGGAGAATTCCAGCCAGTAGAGGGCATCCTGGGGTTCTGGCTTGGAGGTCATGTTCAGCTCACACCTGATAGTGAAGAGGTAATCGTTCAAACACTCCAAAGTGTAATTACGACCTACACGTACAGTATACACACACATACACACACAACACATTAATCATTATATGACAATTTTAGCAAATTTGTGCTATAAATTTTTATTTTAATGTATTTTTTTCTACTTATAAATTATGGGACAACAAAAAATTATAATTCAAAAGAGACTTATAAAAATATATATTTTTAAATTAAATACGTTTCAAAAATTGCTTTTAAGATTTAAAAGAAATATGCATAAATTGTCATCTATAATTTTGTATTTGTAAATTTTTTTTATAAATTTTGCGATCTGGCTAATCAGCGAACAGAACAAGACATTAAACAGCAGAAATGTGAGTACCATATATCATATTCAGGCTCGTTAATCTCCACAGGTGAGAAAAACAGACAAGTAACTGGAAGAAAAGAGTGAATCTCATCTTCTTTTTCTGTAAAATGCAACAACATTATTATCTTACAGGAAACTGCGTCGCTAAGGAAGAGTTGCTCAAAATGTCACTCATAGAGGTTAAAGCAAACCAGCATGAACGTGCTGCACTTAGTTACTTAATAAATACATTATTAATGCTAATGTTTGCTCTAATATTAAAGATATTAGACAGAATAAAGGTCTGTACCTGAGCTCTTCAAGTTGTTACGGAGCCACAGAGAGTGAGAATGCTCTCGCTCTCTCTCTCGCTCTCTCTCTCTCTCTCTCTCTCTCTCTCGCTCTCTGACTCTCTTTCTCTCTGACTCTCTGACTCTCTCTGTGGTTCTTTTGGTGTTTCAGATCCTTATATTCCGTTTACACTCTGATCATATCTTTATCGTATCCTTCTGTACACACACACACACACACATAGAGAGTGTGTTGTGAAAGTCTTATTTTTCACTGTGCTGTGAAAAGTCATTATATCATTATATTTATTTACTTCTAGTTGTTTATAATTATGACTTCCTCATTATTAAATCAGTGCAAAAATATGTGATTTGCCAATGTTTATTTTCCAACCACAAAAAAACAATAAACATTTAAGAAAAATGTTTGTGGGTGGCGTGGTGGTGTAGTGGTTAGCACTGTCGCCTTGTGCCTCCAGGGTTCGGGTTCGATCCCCAGTCAGGCTCGATTCTATGTCTCTGTGTGCATGGAGTTTGCATGTTCTCCCTGTGCTTGGTGAGTTTCCTCTCAAAAACCTTCAGATTAGGATAATTTGCATTCCCAGATTGCCTGTAGTTTGTGTGTCCTGCAATGGATTGGCACCCTGTCCAGGGTGTACCCTGCCTTGTGCCCCCTGTATACAGGATAAAGCGGTATGGACAGTGAGTGAAAAATGTTTGCAAGATCAGAAAAACACACCCTCCCCAATTTTTTATTTAGATTGTACTTTGGATGACCTCTTTATTATTTGAGTCAGACAGAGAATTGGTCTTAGTATGAGTATGCTTGATTAACAGGAGATTTAATCTTTAGTAGAGCCATTTAAACAGTTATCTACTACAGTTAGTATTCTACTAACCACACCTAATGAAGACAGTTTCATTGCCAACTATAACACGAACATGAAACAAGCAAGGACTTCATGGCCAGGCTCAGAGGCACACTCTCGACTCGACTCTTGACCATGAAGAACATCAAGAGTTGGGACTAACTTGGATCACAGCAGAGATGCTATAGAGAGTCACACATGAGACGTCTAAATTTTTATTTCATATTCTAATTTTTATAATAATTCTAATCTCTAAGTCAACCAAAGCTGAGATTTAAATGCTGGAATAGCTTTCTCATGTCTTAGATTTAAATCCCATTAAAAAAAAATAAAAAATCTTTGGTGGGGTTTAAAAAGGCAATTGAAGCACAGGTGCCACTAATCCTCAATAATTTTCATTATGAAGAATGGGTACAAATACAAGAAGTGTAAGAAGCTTGTCGGAACTTACTGAAAAACACCTAATAGCAGTTGTAGAGAAGTTGAACACTCATAACTAAACTGGAGGTTGACGTTTGTTGTATATTTTCACTAACCTTGGTTCACATCACTGTAATGTCTTTTGGATTGAAGAGGTTAAATATTTCCATTTGTCATCTTTATCTCTGACTGTTAAAAAGCAACAACACTGGAGGCTCCTTCCATAACGACCAAATAAATGTCGCCATCTCAGAGACTATACCGTTCTTCTTCCTACAGTTGAGTGTTATGATTGTGAAATCCACTTACTTTTACACACTCATTTCTGTTTGCCTTGTGCACATTGATAAAACCTGTTAAACATTTACCAGAATGCATGGATGAAATGGCAGGATTTACAAAGAAGGACGAAGTCTTATCCCACATATACAAGAAAAAACATATTCTGTTCTTTAAATATTCTCCCTTAAGCATTCTACTAAACAGCATTTACATTTACCCGGTGTTTCTTTCATCTCTGGGCCAACTTTATCTATTTTTTGCAGTTCAACACTTGTTGGCTTCCTGCTGCTCAGCACTTATCTGCCTAGCTCAGTAAGTCTGATAAGACATGGAAAGATTTATATCGTACAAGCGTAGATGGGTAATCTACATCTACATCTGTTTTTCGTCCTTTTCTTAGCTTTAGGACTCTTTATAGGAAATGTAGAACTTGCAACCAAAAAGAAGTCAACATCTCAACAATTAAACAGCCTCATTATCTGTTTCATTAGTTTATTAGGTTTATTTTCTGAAAATTAAACCTTGAGTATATTCTAATAACACTGATTATCTTGTTACAATGGCACCAAGACATGGGAAATATTAGAACAATCAGTTCTCTTATGATGTGTTGGAAGCAGGAAAAATGGGCAAGTGTAAGCCACTTTGACAAGGGCCAAATTGTGATGGCTAGGTGACTGGATCAGGGCATCTCCAAAACAATGGGTGTTCCCAGCATGCTCTGGTTAGGACCTAACAAAAGTTTTTTTTTTTTGAGGAACATGACAGACAGTTCAAGGTTTTGACTTTTCTTCCAAATTCGAACAATCTGAATGATTATGGAATGTGCTGGATAAATCCATGGAAGTGTACAAAATTTTATGGATCTGGTGCTAACATATTGCTACCAGATACCACAGCACACCTTAAGAGGTCTTGTGAAGGCCATCCTTTGTAGGGTCTGAGATGTTTTGTTGGAACAAGTGGCACCTATGACAAAATAATCGACAGGCCGATAGGTGAAAACCTTTTCTAATAGAGACTCAAAAGTATCCTGAGTCTAAAGCAGGGGGCAGATCTTTTTCTTACAAAGCCCCAAAGTTATAAAATAGCTATGTCTGAGTCACAAACATTCCAATTAATGTCTGGGACTCGGACACAGTCTCAGTGTTTAAGTCTAGGCAAAAACCTATTTATTTAGCCAAGCATTTGTGTAAATAGATTTGCTTTTTCTTCCTATTGCCATCTCAGGGAGTTTTTCCTTGCCACTGTCGCCGTCGTCCTTGGCTTGCTCATCAGGGACAATCTTATTAATTTGATTCATACACATTCACATTTTATACAAACTTAAATCATTATTTTGATTGTGTAAAGCTGCTTTGCGACAATGTCAATTTAAAAGCGCTATACAAATAAAAAGGAATTGAATAGAAATGAAAAATTTGCCTAAGGTAAAGGAGCAGATCTGGACGTAGAGTATTACGGTGAACTGGTATGTTTAGATGCTGTCTTCCCCACTCTCATTGATCACTCAGGTTTGTTGACGGTGAAGTGATTGGTTGCTTTACATCTCAGTTCCCCGTCATGTCTGTGTTTCCTTCTGACTCCCTTTTAGTTATGCTGTCATAGTTAGTCCTGCCGGAGTCCCTGCTTGCAATCTGCACTAAATATACATTCACCTTATACATTGTGGACCTGTGACCATACCTAACCGTTATCTCTCCTTCTCTTCTGCTCTCTTCTCTTCTCTCTCTCTCTCTTTCCCTCTCTCTGTCTCTCTGTCGAGCTATACATGTCGCTCCTGAGCTGCCAGTGGTCCAGACTCTCTCTGCCCCCTGGACATGTCTGACTCGTCCTTCTGGTTGGAGATCTCGTCGCATGGACTGAAAACGGTTCCACTTTACCAGGAAGACGGGCCTCGTGGCCTTGGCTGATCCAGAGAGCTGTTCTCTGAGGACTTGTGACTGCAGTTGCTTGATAGATCAGGACTGGAGTTTCCTACAGTCTACCTGAACCGCCAATAACAAAGTGGACTCCATATTAACTTAAAGAAATCAACTGTTATATTGAACTGCCAGCCACCTAACACACAGTATGACTACAGATCAATCCCTGCTGTCCATTATCACCCAAATGAGGAAGTGTTTCCTGTTGAGTCTGGTTCCTCTCAAGGTTTCTTCTTATTGCCATCTCAGGGAGTTTTTCCTTGCCAGCGTTGCACTTGGCTCGCTCATCAGGGACAATCAGATCATTTTGATTCATACACATTCACATTTTATGCAAACTTCCATAATTTTGATTGTGTAAAGTTGCTTTGTGACAATGACAAATTAAAAGTGCTATACAAATAAAATTGAATTGAAATTGAATTAAATAAAGGTAATGTCTTGTCTAGGTTAGTAATGATCACCGTAGCAAGAGCTAAAGTGATCTACACAAAGACTTCTGCAGACTTCCTGTCAGCCCCATGTTGCTTATTATACAGCACTATCAGATACACCGTGTGGGTTGTGGCTAGTCTGTTTTAAGCTGGAGGACTTGACCTGACAAACTCCACCTTACCCCAGTTTAGAAGCACGTTGGTGCACCAAACATACACAATATATCCAAAAGTTATATTTGTAGATTTCTGAGCATCATAATCGTATGTGCTTGTTGAACATCCCTTTCCAGATATACAGTAGTCCCTCTTCACTGTTGTAATAAACTCCACTGTTCTGGGAGGATTCTCCACCAGATTTTAGATAGTGGCCGTGGGGATTTATGTTCCTTCAGCTAACAAGAGCAAGAGTAAGGTCAGGTAAGGATGATGTGCAGGAAGGTTTGGTGTGCACTTGGTGTTCAAGTTCATCCTAAAACTGTTCAGTGCATTTGAGGTCAGGGATCTGTACGAGGTCTTCCACATTGACCTTCGTGAACCTCCTCCTTAGGTACTGTATGTAAGCCAACAAGTACATTATGAGAAAGGTATGATAACACAAAATGTATTACTTTAGCAAAATACATAATGTATGTAATAAGATTCGAATAGGATATTTAAATGAAAGCTTTGACTCCTTGATATTACAAGAGCACATTACTACACAGATGTGTGATTTCATCAAGGTTTATTCATGAGAAGTACAGCATATCTCAGGTCTCAGCATTACTATAAATAAACTCCCTGCAACCTTTGTATCACTATAATAGATCAAATGTGTGTGTGTGTGTGTGTGTGTGTGTGTGTGTGTGTGTGCTTGTTGGTGGGGTGGTGTTGGGGGGATGGTTGTGGCTGATCCGTTGCAATTTCAGTCACCTTACTTATCCAATAATACTCATGCATAAGTGCAGATGATCGAGCCCATAGATGATCGAGCGCATCTGATGAACTGGTGATGAACGTGACATGACATCATTACTGAGCGAGTTTACGTTTACAGCAGAGTTCAGTTCAGCCACAATGAAAACCCTGTACAATTTAGCCCTAAGGAGACTAAGTGCACTCACAAGCATGCTACTAGGACGATGGGCAATATTATAGGGTGTGGCTTGTTTTGAGTACTTATTTTATACAGTGCCTTCAAATTTTTTTGTAGCAGGAGTAGGGCTGCTTGGGTGGTGAGCTGGGGCACTGCCAGGGGGATCGCCCCAAACATAAGCTGGATCAGGTCATCATGATTCTGCCATTGTCCACTAGTCTCGAGGTGACACTCAGCTTTCAGAGGTCATGCATAAGGCATATCCAGACTCTGATTTTTTAAAGTCTGATAAAAGTTGATTGAGGCACTGGAAAATAGAGGTCAGGGTGGGGTGCATGCATTGTCAGGTGGCCCCTTGAAGTTGAAAAAAAGGTCAAATACACAGAATAAGGTTGGCAGTTAGTGACTACCTGAAGTTTGTTTAGGTAGATGCTGAAAAAAAGAAAAAAAAAAGAAAAGATCAAATACCTGGGTATCCTTCTCTTCTCGGCTCATTTTAGACTTCTTTGCGGATCGGTACTTTCTACCAGGTTGTGTCAAGAGTCAACTGGTGCAATACCCAGTAAAAATGAAGTGGAAAGCCAGACCCCATACACTGGTTTACCTATTGCAGGAGAATTGCTCCACAGGAGGCAACATCAGATTTAAAAATGGTGCCTCCAGCTGAATAAAGTTTTACTCTAGTTTTATTCTACAAAATCTAGCTTGAATTTGCTCCCATAAAGACATTGACTGTGAGGTTTTGCTCTGTTAAGTCTGGCTTCTGTCCTAGTCTTCAAACCCTTCTATGAGGTTGGTGGCATTGCGCACCAACCTCATAGAACAACAAATTAAGATTTCCCTTGACGTGGTTTCACGAATACAACCACAGTGCACATATGAAAAGTGGTTTAATGGAAAGTTACTGAATGGTATTTCTGTGTGGACTTTCAAAAATCAGCAAGTCTGATGCATACCCAGGGCCTTGGATTGACGAGACCCTTATGTTGGACCCTAGATTTATTGTCAGATTCATTTATCACTGGATTCCTTGACATCTAAAATGAGCAAACAAACAAACTGCAATGTATGTCCCCACTGTTCATACTGTATGTTGTTGGTCATTCAGCGTGTAAAGCAATGAGCCACTAAACTAATGCTCTACTGTCAATCCTGCTGCTCATTCAGATGAAATAATCATCTATAATAACAAATGGTGGTGGTATATGCATTAACATTTGATGGTGACCCCGAATTGTTACTGTTACTGTAGCTTGTCCTTAATTGTTTGATCTTTGGGTTCATGTTAAGCTGTTTATAAATGGTACTAGTGTAAAGGTTTCCTCTTAAAATAAAATATTGGAAAAAAAAAATCTAATCATTTGATTTACATATTTACTCACACATTTCATACTTATTTCCTGATTTATTTATTTTTGATTCTATAAAGCTGCTTTGCGAAAATGACAATTGTTTAAAGTGCTATATAAATAAAACTTGAAGCTGAATCGAATTGAATTGGAAAAACCATGCCAAGCACTTGCATGCTAAACCCGAGGGTAGGACAGATGTTTCTTTGCTGATCTGCTCAGTCAAATTCTTGTTTATCATGTACATAAGGAGATTGAAATCAGAACTGACTTCCTGTGTGCGGTTGTGAAATTGTACAGTTTAAGTGCAGGATACTTAATCAGAATCCTTTCTAAAAAAAATTCCAAAACACACAACCAACCACAAATGTTTCTACAGCAGAACGAGCCGAGTGTTAAACTTGCAAGGCATTTGTAATCATATACAATGACCTGGACGTAAAAACATCAAAACCTCACACAGATGAATAAAAAAGCTACTATCTAATATAAAAGCTAAAATCATTTTTGCTCTGATACCTTCATACCTCCAAAATGCCAACCATATTTTGGCTGATTTAAAATGAGAAACCTCATGACCTTGCCGTCAATCATTTGAATCTAGACACCGTACGGTAATGGGGTACATGATTACATAAAATTGGGGTCACTGAAGTGCTTTTCCAAAATCTGCTCCAAAAAGTCTTTTTTTTTTTTTTTTTTTTTTTTTTTAAATTCTGCTAAAGTACACAGTTTCATTTTTCTTTTTACATCCCTCCAGTTTTGGCAGGAAAACACAAATACGGGGGATTTTTTAACATGA
>JAOTRS010128501.1:0-14117 GCA_028565755.1 Dinotopterus cunningtoni
TCAGAGGAAACAAAAAAGGGGTCAGAGCCGATCCTTGATGCAGACCCACCTCCACCTTGAACTCTTCTGTATTCATACTGAGAATAAATTACACACAGGTGGACTGTATTTAATAATTAGGTGACTTCTGAAGGCAATTGGTTCCACTGGATTTTAGTTAGGAGTATCAGAGTAAATGGGCTAAATACAAATGCATACCACACTGGAAAGTAGGAACGTGTGATAACTTATTTTTTCAATCTGATCCCAAGTAATACTAAGAGTACTGTAATATTGTAATACTGATATTAAAACCAATACTTTAAAAAGTTATTTTTGTGTACACGGAAGCAGGAAATCTCTGTGATTTATATATTGAAAATCTGCAAATGCTAAATTTAGCTAAAGCTTTGGCATTAATATGACAAATTATAAAAGATCAGGTTCTCTATGTTGTTTTCATTTGTATTAAGAACATTAAAAAAAGCTGTTTTAATCTGAATGTGCCGGTTGTAGCAGAAGAGTTGACATGAAACAATATGATGATGAACAGATAAGTTGATGAAAATGGTTAAAAAATGTTGTACAACAATTAAAGGCTGTACCAAGTTACCAGACATGATGTCCCAATTTAACAAAAATTTTACTGAAATATAGTTTTGTACAACAAAATGGTAAATAATGCTTTGTAAAACAAACAAAAATTCTGCAAAATTTCCTCACAAGAAACTCATAATATATTTATATTGGTCCAGTTTAATGGGATGAATTTTTTTATACATATAAAGGTATATGTAAAAAAAAAAAAAATCATGCCATTAAAGTGGATCTATATAAATATCATATAAAATTAAATTAGTCATCAGCCAAACACTATTGGAGAAAGCTTTTTTGTTTTTTGTTTTTAGAAGATTAACCCAGATAGCTGTATGGCTACCTAAATAAAGTTCATTACACCACCTAGGTGCCAGAACAGAATAGAGTCTAGACGCATGTTTTTCTCTATCCCTGAGAGATGGTTGGGTCAGTCAAGCAGTGCTGAGGGATCAGAGGGAATGTGGTCCAGTGCAGGGTGCGATAAGGTAAGTGGGTGCTGGCCACTTTGGCTTTGTAGGCAAGTGTCAGGGTTTTAAATCTGATCTGAGCAGCTACAGGAACCCAGTGGAGGAAGCAGACTAGTAGGGTGGTGTGGTTGGGGTTGAATGGCACATCTGCCATGAGTGAGTTGCAGTAATCCAGTAAAAAAGCACCTGAGTGTTTTGGATGAAAAATGAATGAATCTTTCTGATGTAAAGAAGAAATTGACAAGAGTGTGTAAGGTTAGCAATATAACAGTTTAATTGTCCAAGGTTACACCACATTGCAGACAGTGACTGAAGGTGTAATCTGTGAATTGTCTTGGAAAATCTTAAGATCCTGAGGGGGATGAATCACCTGGGACAAACAGCAGTTCGGTTTTGCTGAGATTAAGTTTCAGTTTATGAGCTGCCATCGAAGATGCTGAGATTTGAGTGGAAACATGAGTATTTAAAGAAGGAAAAGAAGAATGAGTTGAGTCTCATCCACATAACAATTATATGAAAAGGCATGTGAGGATATGACCTTACTAAGAGATTGAGTATTGCAGGAGAACAGAAGAAGACCAAGTAGTCAACCTTGTGGGACACCTGTGGAGAGTCAGCAGGGCAAAAATGTCTTCAAGATAGGAAGCAAACTATTACCATCCTGTGCCTCTACTTTCAAGGCTGCATTTGAGAATTTAGAAAGAAAAGTAGTACTGGGTGAAATTTGTCAATGTCTGCTAGATCCAGGCTGGGTTTTTTGAGGGTGGCAGTAACTTCTTCTTCAATGGAACAGGAAAATATCCAGATGATATGGAAAGGATGATGTAGTTGTGAGAAAGGGAAGAAGGTCTTGTGAGATGGCCTTTTGGAGCATTGTGGAAGGGATTGGATCCAATGGACAGGTGGTGGGATTGGAGGATAAGATGACAAGATGGATATCTTTTGTTGTCAAGTTGGAAAAATATGCTAGTGAAGACAAAAGAAGGTCTTGAAATTGTACTCCATTGCTTGGGGTAGACGTGAAGGTCCAGATTTTTTAGGTCTTCCCATCATAAAGGTGGCAAAGTCGTCAGCAGTCAGGGAGGACAGAGCAGGAGCAGTCAGTCTGATCAATAGCAAGGAGAAGATGTTGTGGAGCTTGCAATGATAATATGCAGAAGCTTTCAGCTTTTCCTTGTAGAAGGAAGTTTTAGCAGAAATCATTTCACATGAAAATTTAGACAGGAGAACATGGTAAGAATCAAGATATAAATCCAGTGATTTCTTCAACCTTCTCTTTGCAGTTCATAATTCTATTTAATTGCTGCACAGTATATAGTATGTAAAAAGCCATGGAGCAGGACAAGAAATCTAATTTGATTTAGAAGACAGTGGGTATAAAAAGATGGAAGGTACCATCTTAGATGAGGGTGGAGTAGGGAAGACAAAATGATTTGGTATCTAGCTTCTGATTGACTCAACACAACTGAACCAGGTAACCAGCAGTGAGTAGTGCAGGGATAACATGGAGGGCCACAGCTCTTGAGGACCAGGATTGGCCACCCCTGGCATAGGAGGTCCATGGATGTGAAAGGAGAATAGGAGAGAAAAGTATTTGTGGGTATCTCTAATGGTGGAAAAGAATTTTGAGTCAGGGTCTGGAGGGATGATAGGGTACATGAAGACAGGATAGAGTGCAGGTTTCTGTGGGTAGAAAAGAAATGTTTATGGTTGGTGTTAGGCAGGATAGCAACAGTGAAGGTGAAGGATACCAGGTGATAATCAAAGGTGAGAAATGTAATAGCAACGTCTTTAGCTGGAGGGCACTGCATGAAAAGAAGTGTATCTGTATTAAAAAAAAAACTTCTGTATACACCACTGTTTTTCGGAAGTATCTACAAGTAACACCTCAAATTCCACCAAGCTAGGATACCTGATGAAGATTAATGATCTCCAGAATAATACCAATTCGGGTGTATCTTGCTGAGGTATCCTCCCATGGTACAGCCACTCAAGGATTTTGTCAGGAGACATTCACACCCAAAGATCAATTTGCATTTCACACTTTTGCACAACTCTGCTCTCCCCTATTGGTCTTTTATCTTAACATTGATTGGTTGTTTAAATAAAAATAAAAAAACACTTTCAAAACCCTGACATCTATTAGGAAATTACCCAGTCACTTTCCTGTTAATATTATTTGATTGGTCACACTTTTTATTTAGCCCAAACCAAGCCCTCACAGCTTAGTGACCTGCTTAGTTATTGGGCAGGTATGTAGATAGCACCCCTTAAAATGAGAATAGAATTGATTTAGAATTTTTAAATTAAAATTAAACCAAACACTAAAAATATACAAAGCAATTTAGGAACAAGGAAAAAACAGGAAAACTAAAACAAAAATTAATGCCCTTCTGTCATTAGCTCCTACACTCTGACGGTGTGTAAGACCATAGCACATATCCGCTTCCAATCTGCACTGAAGCTTCTGGGAAAGCTAAGAGGAATAGTGGGTTCTTGTATGGTGGAGACCTTACAATCCACATCAGTCTTCCAGCAACAACGGCATCCTCCTCATCCGACACCAGTTCCATTATTGCAGTCTGCCACAGTTCTGTCTCTGCATCTGTCTGAATGACCCTACACCTGTACTCCAGCAACTGCAAAACACACCATAGGTTAACTCCTAAAAACACCCAGAGAGGTACATACATAAGGTATCTGGTTGTTTCACAAAATTTCCTTTTGCATGCTACCTTTCCAAGCACTCTGCCTTATATATCTGGCAAACGTAAAGTTTAGCTGGGATTTCCCAAACTCATCTTTGTCCAGATACAGCTCTTTACATGCAGTGCGGGGTGGCAGAAAACCAGGTTCAGGGAATTCCCTCTCATGTATTATCTCTCCTAAACACAAATGAAACTCCTAAAAAAAGCGCCTAATATATTTTTTAAATAGACAGATCATCAAAACTAAAACATCAGGATCAGAAGTATCAATATTTTGGTATCAGTCCATCCATCCTTAGGGGAGAGCTAGAGGCTGCAATGTGAATTAGTTGGTGCTGCATTCAAACGTTGTGAATTTTTGGATTGGCAGTTGGCATAAACTGATTTGTGATTGGATCAGGTGGTAGAGAATAAGGATGACATAAATTTTAAAGTCCACTTAAAAATTCTGACTCCACTTGACAGAGGAAGAGAACAGGCAAATAAATTTGTTATACCAGGGGTGGAAACGGGTGCTTAGAGGAATATATTTCAGCTGAAGATAAGAGGGTTATTTCTAAACAAGTTGCAATGGATGAGTTTAAGGTAGAAATGAAGATTACTGTACTGTATTAGCCTTTGTATAGTTTAGGGAACTAAAAAAGAAGCTAAGTGATTAGCTTCTGAAAAGTTATTGTCAGAAAGTCAGAGGGTTATTGATAATGTGCAGAACAGAAGCGGAACAAAATCAAAGTGAAACAAAGAAATATACAGTACATGATCCAGCCTCCAAATTCCTCAGATCTCAACCTGACCGAGCACCCATGGAATGCGCCGTACAAATAAGTCCATCCATTGAAGCCCCACCCAGCAACCCACAGTACCCAAAGGATCCACCATTACCGTCCTGGTGTCAGACACCATAGCACCCATCCCCAACCCCCGCCAAAGAGGTCTTGTGGAGTCGTTCCACAAGGAGCCAGTGCTTCTCCGGCAGCATAGGAGCAACCCACAAAATGTTTAATGCTTAATGTTTTGAATTTTAATGTTATGGATGGTGTTGCATAGTGGCATAGTGGTTAGCACTGTGGACTCACAACTCCATGGTTAAGGGGTTTGAATCCCCCTTTGAGTCTGTGTGTGTGGAGTTTGCATGTTCTTTCCATTCTTAGTGGGTTTCCTTCAGGTAGTCCAGTTTTCTCCCAAAGTCCAAAGACATGCAGATTTCCAAACTGTTCATAGTGTGTGATTGTGTGTGCTTTTACCCTGCAATAGATTATCAAACTGTCTCAACTCAAGTCCCCTGAAGCTCCTGGGTTAGTTTCCAGGCCTTCTGAGACCCTGTACAGAATAAGCAGTATAGTAAAACAATGAATGAGTGATTATGTGTTATGTATGCTTGGTATAAAGTGAAAGTTAGAAAAGAAGAGCAAATGCATCCCAAATGTGGTGATGAACTGAAGAGTGTAGGGATAATGTGTCAGAAAAATGCTATAATTGTGGTGGTCAACATAGGGTGACATACTGAGGTTGTGAAGTTATAAAGAAAGCAGTGGAAATTCAGGAAGTGAAAGCAGTCAGCAGCATGTAAGTGTTATTACTTAAATGACTTAAAAAGCGAGAGAACTGATTAAAACTAAGTTAATCAAATGTACTAACAAAGTTAACCAAACGAAACACAAGATTTAATAAAGAATGGATAATAGTTTACAGGGTTCTTTAAGAATCTAATAAGGAAACAAGATTTTATATGTGCTCAGGAAACTAAAGCCAGTGTTAGATTTTGTTATTAAAGGTTATGATGGTACCCACAGAGATAAAGAAAAAAGAAGTGAAGGAGGATGTTAATATTTTTAAAACAAAGAATGAGATACAGTTGCGTCCTGATGAAAGGAACCATGTTAGAGTGTACTGTACAGCAATTGAGGTCTGGACAAAAAAGAGGGAACTATTAAGTTTATTTTCTATGATATATTCTATAATGTAAGACCCTCTCTTTAGATATACTAGAGGAAATTATTGTTTATTTATTCTAAAATTATTATAGTATATATATTTATATGTCATATGGTGTGGAGATTTTCATTTATGCTGTACATGGATATTGTAAATTGGAGATGAAATGGTGTTTGAAGCAGAGAGTAAAAATCTAGTGTGCCTAAGTGGTACAAGAATTAATACTGGAACAAGCATAGAATCAGATCTCATCTTTTGATCACTACTTATCTCACCTTTGTATCTGATCTGGATCGACAGAAATAAAGTGATCACTATCCTATACTAATGAAGATAGATTTGAATTTAGAAGATTATGGTAAAGCAGAGTTGGAGCAATTCCATTTAATTTTTTGCGAAATGGGATATTTTTCAGTAAATTACTGTTCAATAAATACCAGAAAAATATTAATTAAGATGTTAATTATCTAAATTGTCCTGTTTTTGGAGCTATCCTAGAGGCGGCAAACCAGTCCACTCAAGGAAAAGAAGATAAGCAAACAAAGTACTGTACACTGTGCCAAGAAGATAAAAGCACTTCAGTCTCAAAATAAAGCTTTTTAAATTAGTAAAAGGCAATTAGATTTTTCAGATTTTAGGTAAAAGGTCAAATGTGTCAGGCTATAGTAAGTAGGAGAAAAAAGAAAATGCAAATAAATACTTTGGAGGATATTTTGAAGCATAATAGGAAAAAACACAGAACATAGTTTAATAGGGAATGATAAAAAGGATGAACGGTACCAAAAGAGCATATTGATATTCAGTCATAACCAACTGTAATATAACTGTGATATAAAAGGAAAGCAAAAATAGTGGCAAAAACTTTTGTTAAAACTTACACAATATTAGTTAACTTGGGTAAAAAGAAAGGGAGTTCCAATAGTGGAGAATGAAGAACTACTAAACCCTGATAAAGATTAATGATCTAAATATTCCATTTACTAAACAGAACTGATTTAGTCTCTCAGGAAAAACCAAGATGCCATCATCAGGCAAGGACCAGATTTGTTACACAACCTTAGCGAATTATCCAAGGACACATTACTGGAGCTTTACCATGAAGTAAATTTCCAGAAAGCTGGAAAGAAGCAGTTATTGTACCAACATTCAAAACATGAAATAATTTTACGAAAAGTTAAATAACAGACTGATTGCTTACCATCCAATATCTGCAAGATAAGGGGAAAAGATACATGGGAGATTAACATATGAGTCATTCTATGATTTGGGGTCCATTTCACACAAGTGTACAAAAACATTTTGGGTCATTGGTAATAGGTTTCTCGCTTGTCATGCAGTGCCGGTCCCAAGCCCAGATAAAGTGGGAGGGTTGCATCAGGAAAGGCATCTGGCGTAGAACCTGTGCAAAGTTGTGTGTTGATCGAATGGTCTGCTGTGACGAGCCCTTGACTCTACTTGGGAGTAGCTACTGTAAAAGACTTACAAAAAAAATAAGTACAAAAACAATTTTCTTTCTCAAGAGAACAAGGAGTGGTTCAAGTTAGTAATTTCCTTTGGTGTAACATATCTGACTGATTATGTACATTACTGAGTAACATATTTGACAATTTCCTTAAATATCAGTGGTAGGACTTGCCCGGTTGACCACTTCCCATTTCAATGAACAGTTTAACATCATATTTGAACATATAATTAAATTTACATTTACATAGTGTATGTAACATTGTTGACAGTCAATTAATATACTTAATAACAATGAGCTCACTCACTCATCGCCTATACCGCTTTATCCTGTGTACAGTTTCACAGTGGGCCTGGAGCCTATCCAGGGAGACTTAGGGCACAATGCGGGTTACAACTGACTCTGAAGGTGTAAGGCGACACTGCTAACCACTAAGCCACCATCCCACCTGACTTATTATTATAAATAAATAAATAAATAAATAAATAAATAAAAACACTTAATAAATAAAGTATTTAAGTTTTTAAAATAAATAGTTGTTATTAATTCTAATGGTTTTAGTCATTCGTTTAAAACAAAAAAAACCACAACTGCAAAATTGGACATGGCAAATATGGTCAATGTGGCAACATGGTGCCAATTTTTAAGCTACAGTAAAGCGTAGGGTGCTCATAATGGTTGTATGATATTAAAAGATGCTTCACCTGAATGGGTAAAATATTATATTTTTAAATAAAATATTTGAAATATACTCAACAGACATAGAATGTGGAATATGTGACAAAACATCAGATTGGAGTTAGAAGAGGGAGAAATATCATGAATAGGTTTGTATAGAAAGCAGCTATTCAAGGAAATCTGGGGTAGAAATGGAACACCTCAAGGCAGTATAGTGATTGCTTTCTTGTTGTCCATCATAATAAATTATGTGTTTATGGAGGTATAGATTGAAATTGGATTTTCTCTTATTGCAGATGATGGAGTGACCTGTGAGGATGTTAGGAATTTTGATTTTATAATATTTATATATATAAAGAAGATACAGAAGGTTTTTACAAATGTATGGGAAGTGTCATGCAAACGGGGTCTCAGATTATCAGTTGATAAAGATAAAGAGAAAAAAAATCTGGATTAGCTGTAGCCTAATCAAGAATTAAAAAAAAAAAATTGGGGTATGTGGTAGATGAAAGAAATAAATGGACTATACGTATATATTCAAAAAAATACTTAAATGCTATTTGAATTGCTTTTGATGGCTACTTACACAGGATTAATAAGATCAGTAGGGGGCACATAGCGACCCTTCAACCAGCCAAACAAATTCACAATGCAATTAATCCTGGCCCCATGCTCCAGTCAACAGCAGACCCCAACATGCCATGTGACTTGGCAGCCATTGGACCAGCTCTTCATGTTTTTCACTTCAGTGTTGAAGGTCTCTCAAGCAGACAAAGAGCCAAGTGATCATTATCAATAAGATCAATTTGAATATGGTTTTTAAATCAGCAGCAAGTGTAAAAAAAATCAATCCAATAGTAGTACCACTGCCAACAATACAGTCATGGATACTTTTAGGTGTCAGAGTAGACTTCGAATCAGTAGAAAGAAAGAACAAAGATAGAGTTTCGTTTTGATTCACATATTATACAGGCTTACATACAGTAGATAGTTATTACAGTTATATTAAGCTCTATAGTGGCACGGTGGCTTAGTGGTTAGCACTGATGCCTTGCACCTCAAGGTCCTGGGTTTGATTCCAGCGTCAGGTTTGTGTGCATGGAGTTTGCATGGACTCCCTGACTGAGTTCTTTGGTTTCCTTTCTCACCCCAAAAACATGCAGATTAGGCTAATTCCTCTATTCCACAGTTCCTAGATGAATGGATGGATTCAGAACTATACAAATACATCAGCAAATTCAATCAATCAAGTAAGAGTGGATTTCTTTTATTCCAGAATTTTATATCAATGAGCGAGTATAAGCTTACACAGGGGAACAGTAGTTTTAGTAACACTGGGGATAAAAGACACAAGGTAACGGAGGCCACATGTGCAATTTCTACATCATCTAATGTGTCAACAACTAAGCCCTTGATCTTTATCTGTGTGAGTTATGAGTACTGCTGCCACATAATTGGCTGATTAATCATTGGTTGATAACTGGGAGATAATAAAACAAGTAAATGTTCTTGATAAAATGTGTATATTAACCCAATGTGGTAACAACAGCTGGCACAGATAAAGAAAAAATGAAAGCCTAGAGTTGGAGAAAACCGATTGTTTTTTTTTCCTTCACTCTTTTGTCAGCTCGTAAGCACACAAAGCAGGACTCAAATCTAAATGAGGAATGGAAGAGCATGTTTGGTTCTCTAGACCCTCCCAGCTCTGCACAATCTCTGCTGACGGTACCTACTGTTCTACTTGCAAGCGGTGGTGGGGAACCCAATAGGACTGTGGCGGGTGGGCGTCCGTGATCATAAAGTTCCCCCAGACTCTTAACCTCCCTCATGTTCCATCCTCAGCTCAGGTTGACTGCCAAGCCGACTACACCCTAGCTTGCCTCCTCCCTTTTCACATTTTCTGTTTAGTCCTTCTCTTTATTCTTCACATATCCATGTGCTCATCTTGACTCAAACTCTTTAGCCAAGTGCCGTAAACATTTGACCTTTTCATAGCTTTACTAGATAGAGTACTTACGTTTTCTTGTCTTCCTGTGTTCCTATATTAGATACCAGAAAGTGGAGGCACTCAGACCAGAAAAGCCACAGTGTCCCCTGCATTTCAAGTGGTTCAGTCAATGACTGGGGCATTCACCTACCAGTGACGTGTGACTGCTCTGAAAGCCAAGCTGCAGCAGCTCATGCAACAGAATCACACTTGTTTTGGGCCATTACAACATCTGGAAACCCTTAGCTGAAAGCTGTAGTTGTCCTGGACACCAGCAATATTAAACAATACAGATGAATAAGATTAATGAAATACAGTAGACAGCAGATGCTTCCTTAGAAATCCCACAAGGGTTCTGAGGTCTGGCTAACAAATCTACTGCTCTCTCTGATCTCGTCGTTTTATTAAGTTATTATATGTTTACATGAAATTTACATTTTTTAGTATTTTAATAGTGTCCGCAGTAAATTGAATTAATTTATTTCTGCAGGATGGCATCTAAAGGCTTGCTATTAGCCAATCTCCACGAACATAAGTCAGCTGTAAACTGAATTCGAGTATCTGATGAGTACTCTATCTTTGCCACATGCTCAAATGATCGTTTGTCAGGTTCAAGTTCACACCAACCAGTTTAAATTACATCTTTCTGACTTTTTCAAAACCCTCTTAACACTATATATAGAATTCAAATGGTGGGACATTTTACGGGTACCAGCAAATATGGGATAAAGGGAAATGAAACAAAGTTGCAAAAGAAGGCACAAAAAAGGAGAAAATTGACATTACAGTAAATTTGGGTAGAGCAGAAGTCAAGAGCATTAGTAGCTTTTAAAACATATTTTAGCATTACAGACGTTTTTTGTTTTGCTGTTTTTTATTTTTATTTTTAATATCAGGATTGTGCATTATAGAGTGACATTCCTTTTTTATCAGCACAACCTAGGCATTTTATTTAATTTTAACCAAGTGCAAAATCATGAATGAGCAAAAAAAAATAATAATGATATGAGAGGTTAAATTGTGTTCTTTTTTCGAATACTCTACATAATAAACTCCTGATCCACACTCTTAACCAGTTGGTGGTGGTAATACACCAGTACATTATTTACCAACAGACAATGAACCAACTACCACAAAGTATTTTAGACTTCCTGGTCATGTTTTGGTTTGTGAATTCTCACATCATTTTTGCTGTACTTGTTTGTAAAATTAATTTTGTTTCCGAAGTCATTTATTATTTCTGCTGCACAATAATGAATGCTCTACCCCCTCTACCTACTACCTGCACTCCTCATTATGCGTTATGCATGCACGCAGATGCACATATACAAACACGCACACAAACACACACACACACACACACACACACACACACACACAAACGCACGCACGCACACACACACACACAAACACACACACACACACACACACACACACACACACACACACACACATCAAGTTATTATTATTAAGTAATATGTTGTTTGAATGCATTTTGTATAATGTGTGTCTGTTTCTATATAATTATGATCTAGTCCTTACAGTGATATCATATCAACCTAATTCTGATTGCATGCATGGCCGGATTTGACAGTTGCCTAGCCCATTTTTGCATTTGATGATTTGTACAATGTGTATGTGCTAAAATATATTCGAGAGCAAAACAATTTCAATGAGAAGGAATATAATTCATTGTAACCACATGACTTCCACAAGTGATGCTTTAAAATCAGTAATAATTACGCTTAGTCATTTGAGGAACTGTACTAAATCATTGTTGCATTTGCTAGCTAATTCAATGTCCAATCTGCCAATCGTGGCAAAAATGTAATGCACAAAGACAAGTCTAAGTCAACAGCTTCAGTTAAAGTTCAGACGAGACATCAGAGTGAAAGAAAACATGATCTGAGCTGTTCTGACGTTGCATGATTATTGGTGCAAGAAAGGCTGATTTGAATATTTTATAAACTTTTGAGCTCCTGAGATCTTCATGCACAACATCTTTCACAAATTGATATATGAGGGGAAAACATGTGAACTTGAACACGAACACGAGCTTTGTTGATACAGGAAGTCAGAGGACAATGGTCAGACTGATTAGCGCTTACAGGAAGACTGTGGTAACTCATATAGCCACCCATTACAACCATGGTAAGCAGAACCCTTTGGGTTAGTCATACATACATTAAAAAGTACACATATGTTTTGAATGTGTAAACACTAAGACTATATTGACTTTCTTCTTTTTCTTTCTAGTTCTTTTGATTTTCTATAACACCATTGCTCATACAGTACTGTAGTTCTGACTCACAATGTTAAATTAATGTACTCTACTCTAGTAGTGCTACCTACTATCTACAATAACTACCACTTCCAGGATGACAAAGCCAAGACTGATAGACCAATATCCAATCTGCCAATCAAGTGGCAAGAATGTAGTGCACAAAGACATGCAAGTCCAAGTCAACAGCTTCAGTTGAAGTTCAGACGAGACATCAGAATGAATGAAAACATGATCTGAGCTGTTCTGATTTTGCATGATTATTAGTGCAAGAAAGGCTGATTTGGCACTTACTGAGTTGCAATTCCATCATCAATACTAGTTCCCAGACAAAAAATATTCCAACAAAAATAAATGTTAATGTATAAGTTTGTTGAAACAATGTAGCAACTCGATGGCATGGCTGTAATCAAAGCACAAGGTGCTCTACCAAAATAATTGTGACTTTTTTGGCCAGCCAGTATAGCTATGTTCCCAGATTTTATTTATTTATTGTTTATTTTTTAATAGTTTGTCAATTGCATTCTGATTAACTGTATTTGTATGAATGTTTCATTTTACCCAAACTGTCACTTTAAGTAATGTAGCAGACAGAGGGGTGGAAACTCCCCTCCCCGCTGTCACTTCCTTAAAATGCTTTCCAGTAAACTTATGCAGAATTTCCCTGCCCTTGTGTAATTTCATCTCCGAACATCATGTGAAGTGGCCCTGAGCGGTAAGTTAGACAATTTGTCATTATTTCTCATAATTTTTAATGGTTTTAGCCTTTTTTTTAAACTATAAGCTACATTCTATCAACATACAAAATACTGTGTGAACTAGTGGCAACTTTGTATTTAAATATGTGTGTCATAGTGATCAGACTATTCTCAAGCCACAGTTTAATATGAGGCTGTGCGGATTGCTGTTGGCTCTGTCCTTGGTTCTGGCAGATGTTTTTGGTGATGGTATGTCTTTCCTCTAAGTGAATGAGCCAGATCAAGATGAATATACTTGTATCTTAGTTAATTAATTCATTAATTTCCTAATGTTAGTATACATTTCATTAAACCATGTGAATTTTTGTACTTTGGTTTTTATATGCAGAACTTACCGAGTGTGCCCAAGGAAAGGTACTAAACTGTGTATGGATAAGTTGTGTATGCAGTAATTTTGCATGTTGTGAACAGTCAGAAATATTTAAATGTGTGTTTTTGTTCTTGTTCTCAGTGTACAAATGAAATACTGACAAATGACTATGTGAATCTCATGAATTCAAGTAACTCAAAAAGTAAGCATTTATATATTTTTATAGAAAATTACTGACTTTTATTTAAACCACATGCAAAACATTCATGAAATTAAGCGATGTTCAGTGGGTTTAGATAGTCAACATTCCTTTCAAAATGATTCTGTGTGACAGGTTATAGAATTGCTCAAGATCATGAAAACATGAAAAAAAAGTTTTAAGTTTTTATCAGGATTCTGAATGGACAACATAAGGGCATGTACTTCCTATACTTCATCCATTGTAAAAATGCTTTAGTGGGTTTTGTAGTTTTGCAAATGTTTTTGTTAATATTTTTATTATAATGATGATGTGGCTTTATTATGCGTTGCTTGTTTTTTTTTATTTATTCTGCTAGTTTCTGGGACGGAATTATATATAAGGGATATTGCATTTACAAAGATTCTTGTTTAGAGTGGTCGGCTTAGAGAACAACATTGCCTCTATGTTGAAATAATGCCCTATTGTGAGTTAAGTTGCACATGCTTTAATATTGTTATTGCATTGGTCTGGATCAAACTGGTTGTAAATTGGAGAAAGGAGGGTGGCAGAGCTGGTGGGATATACAGTGGGGTAAAAATGTATTTAGTCAGCCACCAACTGTGCAAGTTCTCCCACTTAAAAAGATGAGAGAGGCCTGTAATTTTCATCTGTTGCTGGCATTTTGGCCCATTGTTTTTGATGTTTTGGGGCTGTCGCTGGGCAACACAGACTTTCAACTCCCTCCAAAGATTTTCTATGGGGTTGAGATCTGGA
>JAOTRS010128551.1:0-14111 GCA_028565755.1 Dinotopterus cunningtoni
CTAAGGACATATTATAATAAACAGAATGAGTAGCTCACCTCTCATATCTTCTAGTCTGAGTCATTCATTCTTTTGAAGCTTTTGCACAGCATAGCGTTTATGGGAGTCACGTGACAAAAGAACGAACGACTTGGGACTTGAAGACTCGTTGGAAACCATTCAATTCTGTTTCCTGTGTACTGCACTGCATAGCGTCTATGCGAGTCACGTGACAAAAGACTCGGACCAAAGACTCAAAGGTAACTACTCATTTCTGTTCCCTGTACATAACCTACGAAGGTTTTGCGATGCTTTGTGCATGCGCGCCCAGTAGAAAATGAACAAATCACTCTCCGAGACTACTCGTTCTTCTGAGTCACGTTAAAGATTTATTCAAAAAGAACGAATCGTTCATGAACGACCCTTAACTAAAGAGGGCGCAATCGGAGTGCTGAAGATATCACAGCCGTGCTATATCTACCAATACAGCACAACCTCGAGTGTGACATTGCTTTTATACAACAGTTCTGCAAACACCATTCATAAACAACAGATTATGAAATGTTTGTTTATTTAACCAGTTATTTTTTTCCGCCACACGTATCCTTCCGCGTCTGGGGGAACTATCTAACCATGACTGGCAGAGCTGGCGACCAACAGTTAGTGTAATTAGCTTTAAGTTCTTACTGGTACTAGCAAAAAGCTGGTGGTAGCAAAAAGCTAAGGAGAATAAACCATAAAGTTGGTGGACAGTCCTGTAATATATATATATATATTTTTTTTTTACGTATTCTGCTTTAGAATATCAGCTTCGTTAACTTTTTGGGTTGAATCCCAAATAGGGTCAAATAGAAATACGTTAAATATGTAGGATGTATAATTCCTTGTCACACACACCGAGTAGTGCCCTTGATCAGTGCGATTTGGGATTCAGTCTTGTGTTGGGTGCTAATTAGCTTTGTAGCTTTTTGTAAGTTCTTTGACCCGCGGCGCACCACAGACACACAGACATGAGGCGAGGTGTTACGGGAAAAGAGTAATTTTAATAGGAATAATTGGGAAAAGGAAAGGGTTAAACGTCCCAGTGCTGTTACAGCAAATTATCATCACTTAAGGAATGCCTTTCGTCCAATCAGATTGCTCGGTCAGAACTAAATGTTCTTTAGTTTTATTTATAATTGACTTTGCTATAATTAGCTAGCTTGTATCCAACTCTTTTCAACTAGCAATAAATTCTGCAGTGACCTAGCTTTGTTTGAAATCTCATAAATCATATTCATAGCCATAAATCTATCTAACAAAAAAGCACCAAGCACAAACTAGCATATAGACATACAGTAAAGAAGAGGTGTAGAGTAAATACAAAACTACGTCAATGTTTGATGTGCTGAAAATATCTCAAAACTCTCTCTCTCTCTCTCTCTCTCTCCCACACACATTTCTTTTCAGCTCTAGTGCTTTGTTGTATCCCAGGCAATTTCCAAAATACAACATTATTAGAATTTAAAGCATCAGATTTGCTGGAGATGGACAGCATTTATTATTTGGCTGCTGCTTTGTTTCACACACACACACACACACACACACACACACACACACACACACACACACACACATCGCTTTCTTAGCCTGTTTTTTTTTTCCCGCTTCTGTTTTAAAGTCCCAGGTTGGGTAGGTAGTGTGATATTAAAAATGTATAAGATACAAAACTTAAGTGTTGCATCAAACCCCATATGCTAAACGTTCCTGATCTTATAGTATTATTCTACTATTTACAGTTTTACCTCATATTACAATCTGTGCTATCCAGCATCTTCCAGATACATGACCTCACAGATCCTCATGATTGGCCAGTGTCGCTGTGATTGACAGGTGGGAAAGATTAAGCCCCTCCCACTCAGGTCACAGTCAATTTGCCCTCTAGGACTTCTGACCGTGGCATCGTCAGGATTTGAACTTGTGAACTTGAGAAGTTTTTCAGTGACTGAAATGCATCGAGTCTGTTAATTTAAACAACTCATTTACTGATTCTTTAATGCAACATTTACACCAATTTGATTATTTGTACGTACTTTAAAACAAAACAAAAACAAAATCCTATTGTACACCAAAAGACATAAAAATCTTAAAAATGTCTTATAAAATAACACCTCAATCATAAATGTAACCCATTATATCAGGCACATACACTAGTTTAGATTGTGCACTCTGGCTGTTAGTGAAATCTATCAATTTTTTTTTCCTGCAAAAGTATTTTCATACATACCTTATCTTCTTGATCCTTTAATGCACGTCAGTGAACGCTATCCAAGCTGGTTTCTCCAGTTGTCATAGAAATACATGCATTTTTTTTTTTTTTTTTGCTACTACTTGTGAAGTTAGGTTTAGGGGTAGCAGGGAAATCCTGGGGTCAAAATGAGACTTTCTTACTGTATCACAGAATCCTTTTTGAAATATTCTAGCAATAGGATTTTGATGCATTCCTTATTAACAAACTCACACTGGCCATATCTCAGGAACTGGACGTGATACAGTAATAGACTTGGCATTAAAATGGAGCTTATTATTGAAACAGGAATCTGAAACTATGCATAACTCAAATCACTCAAAATGTGACTTTAAACCTGATTTGGTCACATATGCAAAAACCTATATTCGTGTTCAAAAGTTAGTACCCCCTCTCATGTTCTCCCCGTGCTTAGTGGGTTTCCTCCGGGTACTCTGGTTTCCTCCCACAGTCCAAAGACCTGCAGATTCGACTAATTGGCGTTACAAAACCTAAAATTGCTTGTAGTGTGTGTAAGTGAGCACCATCTCCAGGGTACCCTGCCTTGTGCCCTAAGACTCCTGGGATAGGCTCCAGACCCCTCACAACCCTGAATACAGGATAAAGCGGTATAGACGATGAGTGAGTGAGTGAATGACTCACCTCAGGAACAGATTAAATTCGTATGCCGAGGTACCTCTATATATAAGCATCAGAAAGGCCTTTGCAATACATAAGTTGCCCTCATTTTGAGTTACCCTGGGGTTTTCATTAAGATGCCTTTGTATGTAATTTGCGGTTTTCAAAGCATTTCTCTTCTCTTCAGTCCGGATGTGTTTGCATATTTTGATCTGAATTTGGTGTCTTACACGTGTCTCCTTTCAAGTTTCCTAGCGATTGTACACACCACACTGACACCCTGACAAACACACATCCGTCTACATACACTCCTTCCTCATACTGGTAAGTGTTTTCTTATAGCCTCATTAAACTTTTCCCCCTTTGTCACTTTAAATGATAAGACTCTGTGTGTGTGTGTGTGTGTGTGTGTGTGTGTGTTCTGGCAATGAATAAAAAGTGCAATTTGGTAAGTGGACACAGATAGTTCAGTGCCAGCTGCTTCCTGCAGAGTGATCTTTAAAAAAAAAATCCAACTGTTGCCAATCACATCCATTCGACTGCCATAGTTGATTAAAGAATCTAACTGATCTGATCATCTTTAATTACAGCTAGGCTAACTGAAATTATGCAGCTTGATCATTTCCCTTATGAAGATTAACCATGACAGACAGACAGACTCTCTCTCTCTCTCTCTCTCTCACACACACACACACACACACACACAGATGGCCTGCAACGTCAAACCTTACAGCTCTGTTTATAGATTTACATGTAACTGATGCTTTAAATTTTAAAGCTAGCTATCCAACACACCATCAACTTTTGGCTTTAGTGAGAAGTAAACAATATTTTTATTTACATTTATGTATATACAAAATGGTTGCAACTCAAATCGTACACAATTTCCACTACTAACAAGCAGTAGAAAGTAGAAACCATTCCTTCGTAACTACAGTAGCTAGCATTTAACTATACAGCCATCACTTACTAGCATTCTTTCTATTTTTTAACTAAAACATCAAATTTTATATACAACGTCTTAGCTAACACTAACTAGCATCCAAGCTGTAGCTAACTACGTAGCATATAGCAACTTAGTAGCCAAGACAAAAAAATATGTAACCAACCAGTATATTACTACTTAGCACAAACTGACATTAAATTTATAACCAACCAGGCTGTACTGTACAGGACAAGCTAACATACGAGGTGATATCAAAAAGTTTTAAGTTACTAGTTTTGTAACACGCCAACAGATGGCAGCACAAGACTGAACGCACAGTCACAGGGAGCACCGACCTTCATAAGTCAGTGTGCCAAAAGACATCGTCCTGTGTACATCGGGAGCTGTGCAACTGGTGCTACTCTGACCATGTGCGTTACCACGTCTGCTATTTCATCATGGACAGCAAGTTAGAACAAAAAGCCAACGTAAAATTCTGTGTGAAACTGGGCAAAACTGCCATAGAGACATTTGACATGATTCTACAAGTTTACGGCGATGCTACAATGAGCCGTTCGAGGCGTTTCAGGAGTGGAAGAACATCACTGGAAGACGACGAGAGTTTAGGAAGACCTTCAATGAGCTGAACCCCTGAAATTATCGAAGCCATTCGGGCGAAATTCGAAGTGATTACAGTTGGAGAACAATCCACAACACTGCTGCCGTCATTGGTGTGGCATACGGAACAGTCCAGGCGATCATTGCTGCCGAGTTCGTCCCCAGGAGCAGAAGGAACGTTGCAATGAAGTCTCCCAAGAACTCCGTCAGTGTGGGTGGATGACCTGTTTTTCATGGCCCATGAACCTGAGACAAGCAACAGTCTTCACAGTGGAAGAGCCCGTCATCTCCACGACCGAAAAAGGTGAGTCAGGTCAACAGCTCGACCGAGTGCATGCTCATCGTATCCCTTGACATTTGTGCATCGAGAATTCGTCCACAGGAACCAGATCATCAATAGCTTAACGCGTCTTAAACTGGATCTGTAGCAAGCAAATCTCGAAACTTTTTGACCCCCCCCCCCTTGTATAACTAGTAGCTACAGTAGTAGCTAGTTTTACCAATATACCCTAACTAATAAGTATATAAAGTATTTACACAGCACTAATATCGCTAACTAGCATAAAACTAATACAATTAGCTCTAACGTTGAATCAACTCTCTCTCGTCATACAGTAATTTTTCTGTTTAACGGTTTTGTGCACAGATATTAGGCTCCATCAGAAACCCATAGTGCAAAACACTTTTTTGAAAAAAATGAATTTTCAGAAAACTGTTAAAATATTTTGGACTGTGTTTTTATCGCACATACTGTAGCAGAGAGAAGTCCAATCTCAATCGTCACCAGAGGAATGCTAGGAGCAAGACTTCGCAGACATCCACTCAAAAGTTATTTTTGCCTATTCATGGAGTGTGTTTGTACGAAACAGTTGGCAAGACTTTGCAAAAACATTCACTGAATAATTGTTGGGGCTATTTTAATTATTATTATTTTTTTCATGGCTGCTGAAAGGGGAATAGTTGGCAAGACCTTGCAAAAATGCACTAAAGGTTTATTCATTCATTAATTAATTAATTTATTTATGTATTTATAAAGTAAATTCTAATAGGGAACAGTTGGCAGGACTTCACAAACATTCGCTGACAGTCTGGGTTGTTTGTGGAGAATGTGCCAATTAAGAACTAATTGTCTGGGGAGCTTGAACAAGGTAACGGGTCACATGACCGGGTTTGTAGATTATCACTAGCTGAGATTACAGTATTCGGGTTAGATACGCATCTCTCTATAGGCTTTCTTCATATTATTAGACCTGTTATAATAAATATAGTCGGACAGATTCGTAACCACATTCGCTGCTAATTCTAATCTGCTGCTGGTATACTGTATATATTCAAGTTAATTAAAGATGTATGAGGGATGTTCAAGTCAAACCGGGACTTGATGAAATTTTCGGCCCAACAAATGGAACGCCTGATCCTTGAAAATTAATCCACGTCGCCAACTTGTGGAAGAGGCGCATCTGTCTGTGTGAACTGTACAAACAATCAGTTGCTCATTACAGGAATTCGGCTGGGAGTTATTGCCACATCCCCCATATAGTCCTGACCTTTCTCCAAGCCATTTCCACATGATTAAACCATTAAAGGAGGAGTTCCTGGGAGGCCGGGTTTCAGATATGAAGCAGGCAGTACAATCATGGCTCTGGTGTACTGAGAAAACTTTCTTCCTTTATGGTGTCCAAGCACTAGTGACACTCTGGGATAAGAGCATTAGTGTAGAAGAGGATTTTACTGTATTGGAATTTTCAAAAAAACATTTGCATATATTAATGCAGTTTCATCTCATTTAATACACATGCGTTTTTATACTGTATAAAGCCATAAATCTAGCCTTTAAATGCTAATAAATTTCAGCGTCACACACTCTTAAAAAAATGAAAGACTTTTGCAGAACAGTTGGTGATATCATTTATTTAGCATTTTAATAAGAACAGAAGCATCACTTGTTCAGTATTCACGGAATAAATCAAACACTTTTTAAAATAAACAATTATTAACTGTCTTGACTTCTAAATAGGAAGGAATTAACACATAGAAGAAACTAATTAACTACAGTATAAACTGAAATATTGAGAACAAATAGTTCGAAAATAAATGTGATTTTTTTTTCAATAGTGTGGTTTATAAAGCTTACAAAAGAAACATGATACATATCTGTAACGGAATACTTGAAATTTTTTGGGGGGGGCGCTGAGACTGTGACGCAGGGGCAAGCAGACTTTGTAGGTAGTCGGCTTGCCATCCGGCGGAACAATCTGGAGCGAGCAGGTGAGCGAGCAACGCAGTTGGTGTGTCACCAAAGGGTGGAGAGTGAGGAGCATCAACAAAGGCGGTTTAAGCTCCAACAGCTGGAAGGCGAGCTCATAGAGCAGATCGGCATATGCCGGGCCACAGGGGATCACCATCGCATGCAAACCCTGCTGGAGTTGGGGCACTACTCCGGGATCAGCTCACCCAGCTCAACAGGGAGGAAGGCGACACACAGCCCAGCACCCACTCTCCAGAGAGCCCCAGTGGGGGCCCAGATCCCCCAGAGCCCCAGTGGAGGGCTCCGTCGCCCCAGAGAGCCCCAGTGAAGGGCTCTGTCGCCCCAGAGAGCCCCAGTGGGGGGCCCAGACCTTCCAGAGAGCCCCAGTGGGGGCTCAGACCTTCCAGAGAGCCCCAGTGGGGGCCCAGATCTTTTAGATCCTCCGCCCTGCTTCATCAACGTCGAGCTCCCTCCTCCGCCCTGCTTCATCGACGATCCAGCCCTTCCTCCGCCTCAGTCCTGCAACCCAGCGCTCGATCCGCCGCCCGACCCCGGCGGCAATCCACCGCTCACTCCGCCGCCCTGCCCCGGCGACCATCCGGTCCTGCTCGCTCAACCACTCTGCCCAGGGGACTTGTTTTGCGGCATCGTTGTTGGGAGGACCGACATGGGACCTTGGGGGGGCGGTGCCCTGGACCTCCGGTGGAGCGCCGTTGGGAGGGGGGGTGGTTGGGGTAATGTCACGGAATACCAGCAGAGGGCGCCATGCGCAGGGACGCCATTTTTGTGTTCCTTTGTTTTCTGTTAAGTTGAACTCTGCTTCCCAGAATGCACCTCGGTCAGGTGATTGGAGCGCTCACCTGATCCGAGGTAGCTAATCAGTTTCCTTATAAATAGTCTTGTGTTTGGTTTCTCCCTTGTCATGCATTTGTTGAGTTACCCTTTTGTGAATTCTCTGTTTAGTTACCTCATTGTGAAATTCTCTAAGTTTCTGCATCATGCAATGCTCTTTATCTCCTGGTCTGTGGTACTCATGTCATGTTTAGCTCCTAGCCTGTGATGTCCGATCTTATGTTTAGTTGGATAAAGATTCTGTTCAGTTTGGTTAAACTGTTTTGTTCTGTTTTGGTTTGGTTTAGTTAAGTTACCCTGTATCTCCTGTGTTTTCTGTATTATGCTAATTTCCTTAGTTCTTATCTGGCAAGTTAAATGAATTACTGCTCTTTAGTTTCTCCTAGTTTCATTATAGACTCCTTCCTAGTTTCGTCATGTGAGTGTGTACGTTTATGTTCTGTTTTCATTATTAAAAAACTCATTCTCAGCATTCACCTCTGCCGTTATGCCTCTTGTTAAGTCCACACCCCGCCACCGTGACTATCTTGATTTCTTTAATTTATTTATTTTCTTGGCACATATCTGATGCTACTTCAAACCATATTCTTATTCTCGGTTTTACATGCAACAACAGTGAAATAAACATATTAGCAGCATTACTTTTTTTTTTTTTTTAGGGGCGGTGGCAGCTCAGTGTGTTAAGGCTCTGAGCTACTGATTGTCCAAAAAAAAAAAAAAAAGACAGAAAAAGATTGATTGAAAGTTTCAACCCATAGGGTCTTGCCCTCTTCTTGATATTTATTTTTATTCTTATCATATAATTGACACTTTACACTTCCTGGCTGCCAGTTTTAATACAGATTTCATTTCATAAAAGTGATTGGCATGATTTCGAGCTCAGGGATGATTTACATCCCACACTGGAATGAATCATCAACCTTTGGAGAGCAAAAGATAATTAAGGACATTTTCTTCTTTCAGCCTGGTGAATAAAAGCCTTTAATTTTCACCTTGCCTCTTTAATCATCATCTTTTACTCCAGTGTGCCGTTATGATTTTAGTCAGGAGATTAATCCCTGTTTTTCTGACATAGATTTTTTTCTATCATTATCCATTTTGCACCGTAGTCCTTTTTGTCCTTTTGTGCATCGTATAACTCCTGTGAATGTGGTTTTGTCTCAATTTTCATCTTAAGAAAATCTGCCTGAATTCTGCCTTATAATAAGATACTTACATGGAGCTTTGGTAAAAGACTAGGTGGGGATTGCTAACCTTTTTTCTCATCCTCAACTTTAAAATGATTCACACGTTTAGAAATATAGGCTTCTATAAGTGGGTATTGTGATGAATATGTGACTGTACAAAGGTTGCTCAAGTCAAAGCAAGACTTTTGAAACTGCAGAATAACAGATGAGAGTAAAAATCTCCTTTATTTCTCTATATGATCTCCTGCTATACTAATGCACTTATCCCAGTGTTTCACTAGTGCTTGGAAACCATCAAGGTAGGAAGATTTCTTAGTATGCCAGAGGCATGACCGGACTGCCTGCTTCATTTTTATTGAAACTCTGGCCTCCCAGGAACTCCTTTAATATCCCAAACATGTTGAAATGGTTTGGACTCAGGTCAGGACTGTACGGGGGACGTGGCAATAACTCCCAGCCGAGTTTCTGTAACGTGCAAATGGTTTTGGTGAATAATTGTGTCTACAGTTCACACATACAGATGCGTCTCAAATTCAAATTCTATTTGTCACATACACAGTACAATATGCAGTGAAATGCTTAATTCTTCGCATATCCCAGCTTCTTGTTGGTAGGCAGGGGTCAGAGCGCAGGGTCAGCCATTTTTACGGCGCGCCAGGAGCAGACAGGGTTAAGGGCCTTGCTCAAGGGCCCACAGCGGCAACCTGGCGGAGCTGGGGCTCGAACCGCTGAGCCACCACTGCCCTTACTGTTTGTCTCTTATGCAACTTGAGGAACTTTATGCACACAGACCGCGAGGTGGGAATCGAACTTTGAGCTTGGAGGTGCAACGAGAATACCTAATTCAATAGGCATAAAATAAACATGAAAACCATAATAAATAACTGTTTTTCACACTACTGTCAATTCTGTTGAAAATTTAATCGCAGTATTAATTTCTAATACAGTAACCTTATACAGGAAATTTCCTTATACAGGAAATTTCGTTAAAAAATAATAAAATCATATCCTGTCTCTTTTCAAAGTAAAGATGCTGTCATTTGTCATCATGTAACACTGGTTTTAACTTAAGTTTTGGTTTACTGACTGTTATTAACATAACTGGAGGGAAAAAAATAATTATGAGGAATGATCTTCTTTTAATTGTTTTGTGTTCATGTTAGATTTTTATAAATCAACATTTACACACTGGGTCATATTCAGAACATACAATGTATAGGTTACAGGAGATTACTTTTAACATCATCATGACCATGAGATGCTCCTGAGTTTGGCTAATTATTTCATTGTGGTCGCAAAGCTTTAAAGTGCAAACTGCAAATACTGAACTATATTGTATACCACAGCGCTATTCTCTAATATCTTTCGTTTATATTACTGTATTTATATGCAGATAGTCCCTTCTGATTTACGAACATTCGAGTTACGAATTTCCGCAGATACGAACGGACAGCGGTTCTATTTCTGGTTCAAACACAGAAGTAACCACGTGTATTGTACAAAAAATAGACACTGCAGTGCACCAGATACCAATATCTACAAATATTATATACAATATTTTCAGTGTGTAAATGAATGTATGAAATGTCTAAAGTCTGGTATATTGTGTGAGTGTGTGCGTGTGGGGGTGCAGGAGAAACAAGTCGCCTCATCGAATTCAATGGATCAGTCCGGGAGCACGATGATAGTAAATGTCTGTCCTGTAAAGCTGTCATGATGGTGAATAATCCCAATTTCGTTAAATCTTCAAGTTTCACAATCCTACACAGTGGAAAAACAGCTCTGAGACAAACGGCGTCAGGAATTCCCCTCGCAATTTAAAGGCACAGACATTACATTTGACGTGTGAGATTCATTTCCTTTGGTGTGGTTATGGTTTTTGTTGATGGGAGTGTGGAGTATGGGGACAGAGATTTAGTCAAGTGGATTGGTATGCTTTACATTGTATATTCGTGTCAAAGGCATATAAGACTCACTTTGTCAGACTTAAGAACATATCGGACTTATGAACGTGCTTCCCGAATGGAACTCGTTTGTAAGTTGGGGACTAAACCTGTATTTGTTACATTTGCAGAAGGAGTCTACAGTGTCAGTGCTTTTATAACCTAAGCTTTATACCTTTGAGGTTTTCCAGTCAAATCAAGTGGGTTTTTCTCTGTATACGGTGGTTGCTATACACTGGAGTTAAATGTTATTAACATAGTTGTTGTAATAGATGTTAAAATGTCTAACTTTACAGCAGAAATAAATTTTTGCCTGGTACAAAAAACAGTTTTGATCTCCATAGCAAATTTAATGCAACTCATCAGCTAAAATTTATATAAGCTATAAAATTACACATTATTAGAGGTATGGCTGGTTTGAGTGACAGCTGCCTCACTTTAGCTCACCAGCTAACTGGAATAGTTGTACTGTAATTTAACCTGCTTGAATTTTTTTTTTTTTTTTTAGAAGAAGAAGAAGCCTTTATTTTCCACATATATATTTCATAACAGTGCATATCCCAGTGTGTTATGAAGCTTGGGTCAAAACAGGTTCAATCATGACACAGCGTCCCCACAGGAGCAGACAGGGTTGAGTGCCTTGCTCAGTGACCCAACACCCCTCCTGAAGGAGCCGGGGCTTGAACCGCTGACCTTCTGATCAGTAACCCAGAGCCGTAACCTACTGAGCTATCACCACATTAGAAAGCTGTCAGACAGCACCGGAGACGTAGAAGTCAGTCTGATAGTTAGATACTCGGAGAGGAAGTTTTGTTTGTTAAGCCACACAGTGACCTATGAATCCGCTCTTAAGGTATGAACCAATGAGAAACAGGTGCAGATGATGACAGATGATCAGGCCGGTGATTACTGTAGTACAGTGGAACCTCTGATTGTGAGTAACGCGGTTTGCGAGTGTTCCGCAAGACGAGCGAAGATTTTTTATAAATTTTGACTTGGAAAATGAACAAGTCTTGGTTTACGAGTACCGAGTATCATGTATCACGCATGCGCTTCTTGTTTTGACGCGGAGCGTCACGTGATCACAACTGAGCCAATGGTTTTTTTCTCTCTTTTGCTGCGGAATTGTGGGTAATTGTCTTCCCTGCTGGGTCTGAGATAAACACAGAGGGGCTGAGATAAACAATAACATAAATTGAGATGAACAGATTGAGAAAGAGACAGAGATAAACAGAAAGAGAGACTGAGAAAAAAAAGAAAGACAATGAAATATGAGAGTAAATGAGATAAACAGAGGAAGAGAAATTGAGAGAGAGAGAGAGAGAAACATATATAGACTGAAAAAACAGAGACGAAGAGAGAGATATATAGAATGATAAATTGTAAGGAAAAGAGAGAGAGACATAAAATACTGAGTTATGGAAGTGATCATGTTAAATGAAGTGATAATGTTATAGAGTGTCTCGTTATGAGACAAAGCAGGTGAAGAAAAGCCACCACACAAACTGATTGTTTTCTGCCAAGTCTGTTATTTTTAAATCACAGGACGCTGTGACTGTTATCTCACTTACACCATGGTCACAAATGTCTCAGCATTACTACACACACACACATACACACACACACACACTGCTGCCTCTCGCTCTCGAGTTTCCCGAACAAATCACAGCCAACGATCGGATCAGATCAATTATCGTTCATTTCTCTTAATTTTATTTAGTACTAAAATCATGAAGAACACCGGTGTCTAGCATGGAGTGATATTGAGGCCCGTCGTCATGGTTACGCCCTAACATACATACAGAACGCTTTATAGAGACCATTGAGAGAGAATTCAATTTTTGACCGGATCTAATTTAGAGGCAAACTGATATGAAATGAACGCTCATCTGCCAACCAACTGGAAAGAAACATTTCTCAGGGTCTAAACTGAATTACACACACACACACACACACACACACACACACACACACAGCAAGAGAGAGAGTCTTTACATCACACATGATTTGTGAATTGTACAAAATTTAACCTGATATATTGAGGGAGGTGTTACATAAGATACAGCATAAGGCATAGAATATGACGACTAGAAAGAAGTGTGTGTGTGTGTGTGTGTGTGTGTGTGTGTGTGTGTGAGAGAAAGAAATAATCATACAGAATCACACACTGATAACACAATACACACAATAGCACAAGCTTTTCTCTGTGTGTGTATGTGTGTGTGTGTGTGTGTAAGAAGGAGGGAGAGAATCTATTTCTGTTCATACACATGTATACATTGTGAGGAAAGAAACACTTAAGTGACAGGATGGTGTGACCTCGCTCTCTCTGTCCGGTGCATGCTGGGAGATTGTGGGTGAGAGTAGTGTGTGGAAAGTAAATTAGCATTTTTCTCAAAACCTATTTGCATAGTTCTTAAATTCTTTAAAACCCAAGCGGTAGCAGAGCACAGGTCAGTGACAATGAAAAAAAAATAAAAATTTAAAGTGCTTATGGAAGTGAAAGTGCTTATATTGACGTCTGGCCGGTGTGTGTTCACAGAGAGGCTTCTGACTTCAAACTGTGTATTTGAGTTTTAGATATATCAGGTAGAATGAAAGTTATATACTTTTATAAAAGGGAAACTTTAGCACTACTGGAAATTTCAGACTGAAATGTTGAACTCTCGAAATTACCGTCCGGTGCTACCTTGGCATACGTATTCTCTGCCTTGGCCATTTTCACCTTAGGAACAAAAATATTGTAAGGAATTCTCCCCAGCAAACGAGCTGGTTGTGTGTACATCCGGCAGCCATTCAAAACTTGTTTGTGTGGAATGCCAAGCAAAGCAAGTTTACATATTTTTTTTTGTGTTTTTTTTTTTTTTGCAATTTGTGCAAGATTTAGTGAAGCACCCCCCCCCAAGAATGTTATCAGGGATGGTAGCAAGAAGAAAACAGAGCCAACTTCAGTTTAGTTTTTAAAGCAGCCGGTGCGGAGAGGAATCATAAATTAAGGTTAAGTGATGTTTTATGTCTATTTATTTCATATTTTCCTTCGATTACATGTCTTTTCTAAATTTTTTGATTATTTTTATATGCAAAAATATGATTATAACGCTGGAAATTGGTAATATTGGTAATATTTTTGGGTGGCTGGAACGGATTATTTGCATTTACCTTATTTCCTGCGGTAAAAAGTGTTTTGCAATACGAGCTTCCACCTTAAGAACTCACCTCCTGAACGTAATAAATTCATATTTATTATTATTATAATTATTTATTTTTGGTCATAGAAACAATCGAAAACAACCATAAAACACATGATCATGTGTATCTGTGCTATTTCTTTGCCTATGTGACCCATTTTTAAATATTTTTTGCTTAGTCAAACCTCCCCTTTATATCAAAAATATTAGAAAAAGTAGTATCAGCTCAAATATGCACATTCTTGCAGGAAAACAACATCCTTGAA
>JAOTRS010128584.1:0-14106 GCA_028565755.1 Dinotopterus cunningtoni
TAAGACTTAAAACCTTTTTTGGTTGGTGTGTAAACATTAATGTGTATAATGATTATGCCTGTTTAATTGGCAACAATCGTATGTGGCTTTTTACAGTACTTACTGTATCACCCCTGAAGCCTCTGCCACCCTGTAAATAGTTTTAAGAAAAGAATTTCTTAGGTAAAAAGCAAAAAAAGTTGTTTTATTTGCTATTTGCAGTATGTACTGAGCTAAAACACTTCTACCTTTAAAACTCTTTTACCCTGGCAACCTGGATGTCCTTGGGTTCCATTCAAACCTTGTGGCCCCCTCTCTCCCTGGAACAACACAATAGTTTCAGTGTATGCAATATATATAGTTTGGGTGTCTGCTTCGGGAAGTATATTAAGTTATAAGATTTTAATGTAGGCTAAAATACTGATATGTAATAAATAATAATAGAGTCATACAACTCCTCCTTCTTCTCCAGGAAATCCAGGATATCCTTCCCGTCCAGGAAAGCCCTGTTAAGTAGCAGCAGAAATGCTGTTTAGGAAAAAATGTTCCAGTGCTTTCACACAGTGTCTTTTATCAGACTGTATATGATCATTTATGATATGATGCTATACCTTTGTTCCTGGAGGTCCTTGAGGTCCTCGCACCCCTTCATGACCAGTACATTTACACATCACATTACAGCACTCTCGTAAGGCCACAGCACCCTAGAAAGAGTTACAAAAGAAGAGACCTGGGGATATTCATACACCTTTTTATACAAATGAATGCATTACATAATCTAATTCATATAATGTCTATTTATACAAGCAATACAAGTTCTGTGAGAAGGCTCAGATACCTCTGAGTTAAATGAACTTATTTAATGCAGTGTTTGTATTTGTATGCACTGGCCAGAAAGTTAGGAATACATTTACATCTGAAGTTTACATTCATTTAGGCTGAAGTAATTTAATATGTTTTTAACTACTCCATATAAGTCATTTTAACAAACTATAGTTTTGGCAAGTCAGTTAGGACATCTATTTTATGCATGACACAAGTAATCTTTCTAACAATTGTTTATGGATAATTATTTCACTTATAATTTATCATTATCATGATTCCAGTGGGTCAAATGTTTACATGTGTGTGTTTAAACAGCTTGGACAAGTCCAGAAAATTATGTTATGACTTAGACTAATTGGCATCATTTTCAATTGGAGGTGTGCTTGTGGATGTATTTTAACTCCTACCTTCAAACTCAGTGCCTCTTTCTTTAATATCAAAATAAATCAGCGAAGACCTCATAAAAATGTCAACCTCTACAAGTCTGGTTCATTCTTGGGAACAATTTCTAAACGCTGGATAACACCTGAATTTCTGCTCAGCAAAGAAGAAGCCACTACTCCAAAAGCACAATTTCAAAAAAAGCCAGACTATGGTCTGAAGCTGCACATGTAAACAAAGATCATATTTTGGTTTGCAAGGTGGTCTTTGGCTTGCAAGTCTCTCTTTTTTTCCTCCAGACAATGATGGTAATTATGGCCAAGAAGTTCAAAGAACAACATTCCAACCATAAAGCACAGGGGAGGCAGCATCATGTTGTGGGGGTGCTTTGCTACAGGTATGACAGATGACCTTCCCAAAATGTATGGAAACATGAGGAACGAATATTATGTGGATATATTGAAGCAACATCTCAAGACATCTTAGTCAGGAAGTTACTTCGCAAAAGATTGCTTTAAATGGACAAAGCAAATTTCCAAAGTTGTAGCAAAATGGCTTAAGGACAATAATGTCGATGTATTGGAGTGGCTGTGACTTCAATTAAATATAACATTTTTGTACAGAAGTGAAAAAGTGTGTGCGAGCAAAGAAGCCTACAAACATTAGTCAGTTGAACCAGTTCTGTCAGGAGGAGTGGGCTAAAAATTAAAAAACAACTTATTGTAAGAAGCTGGTGGAAGGCAACCTGAAACATTTGACTCAGGCTAAACAATTTAAATGCAATGCAAATAAGATGCAATATATATAAAAACATCTGTCCGACAGTTAAACTTGGTAAAAATTGGGTCATGCAACAGGACAATAAACAACAGTAAATCAACACCAGAATCACTAAAAAATAAAAGAATCAAGGTTTGGAATGGCCTAGTCAAAGTCCAGACCTCAACCCAACTGAAATGCTGTGGTGAGGCATTAAGAGAGCTGTTCATAAGCAAATTCACAAAAACCTCAATGAACTGAAGCAATGTTGTAAAGAAGAATGGGCCAAAATGATGTAAGAGATTGATAAAGTCATATAGAAAACAAAACTTCAAGTTATTGCTGCTAAAGGTGCATCTACAAGTTATGGAATCATGACATGTATTTAGTATGGCCACCCACATTTTTTTTGTACCTTTTGTTATTATTATTTATTTTTGTTAAATAAATAATGGCACAGTCTAAAAAGTAATATGTTGTTGTTCATCTGAGGTTGTATTTGCCTAATACTATATATATATATATACATACATTGTACATACAGTATTTCACTATTCACTTACAATCTGTTTTCGCAGGTCACGGCCCACATTTTGCATGGCAATTGTTAGAGGCTCATTGGAGCCAAATACTCGTCCAAACCCCAGCTTATGTAGGTCCATGACATTTTGGCCTCCTTCCAGAGCTATTGGAATCAGGGCATGGACTCCTGTTATAGAAATACATAAGGCAAAAACAACCTAGTGATTGACATTCTTGATGTTACACACTGATGTGTTGTAATGCATGTTTAAGGGTAATTTATAAAGAAGAAATAATAGTGAAAATGATGTACATCATTTACTATCAAAAATAGTGAATGAAGTATATTCTCTTAATATTTACAGACTCTCATTTAATTTGAACACCTTAAGTAATTTAAACAACTCATTTGAACATTTACAAATGATTCAATAGTGACTCCTTACCACTTTTTCTGAGCTTCTCTGATGCCACCATAAGGTCATCAACAGTTGCATCCAGTCCATCCGTGAAAATGACCATCACCTACAACAAAGGCAGTTTAAGCATTTGGTTTTTAATCAGGTTATGGATGTTGCTCAATATCAAAATATAAGAATTTTTACACTTTAAAGGTTTTCCAAATATCACTCAACATTAAAGTCTACACATTACTTAGTTTACATGCTCTAATTACATTTATGCTGCTCACCTTTACACCAGCACCAGAAGTAGCAAACTTATCTTGAAATGAACGCAAGAGCTTAGTGTTAAAAGCCCGTCCTTCAATCTTTTGATTCATCACCTTCTCTACTATGTCTTCATTGTAGTCCTCAAAATTTGTATCATACCGTATGTAGCCATTCTCATCAACCAGATGAAAACCAATGTTGGTTGGCAGAGAACGATGTATAGATACACAACACAGGCTTTCCAGAGTGGAGATGCTTTTGATAATATCAGGCACGTACATCAACGGTTTATACTTGTCACTTGACTGTGGACTGTGGACATCAAATCCAATACCAATATGTACAGTGCAACCTTTAAAAAGAAGCAAATAGTGTTATTTGGTGGCTGTATGTTAAATGTTTATTTAAAAATAAATTAGAAATAGCATATTTTTGTATTTAGAAATAATAGAAAAAAAATTGCCGTCTATAATCACCCTCGGGTTCTTTTTGAGGAGTGCAGATGTTATTGATCACCTCTTGTGTTGTCCTATTTAATTTGAGATGGCCAAAAGAGTTTATAGTATAAAGCCTTTTTGGTGACCCAGCAATGATGTTGAGCTTCTGTGGGTTGATATTACCTATTCCAATCACAAAGATCTCAACGCCCATGAGCCTCAATCTATCAGCTGCTTTTTTGATGCCATTCTCTGAATCTCCATCGGTGATGAACAGCAGGTTCTGTGAAATTCCATCTTGAATGCGGCTCCCTCGACTGGTGTGGAAGAACTCTTGCACTCCATTCAGAGCCTTTGTAATGTCTGTTCCACCGCCAATTTGCCTGATAGTCTGAATGGCGTTCTTCACATCCACTGTATTATTATGTTTATTCAAGTAAAATTCCTTTCTGTAGTCCTCACTAAACTGGGCTACACCAACTCTAAAAAGGTCTTGTTTGATGCGAAGATTGTCAATAAGGCTGAGTATAAAATTTATCATGATCGTCCAATGCGTGCTTTCAATACTTCCAGACCCATCAATCAAAATGACCAAATCAGCTTTCTCTTTCTTACACTCTGAAAAACATTTAAGTCAGACTGAAATCAGAGGTTATGTAACAAGTTACTCTAATGTTGTACTTGATATGACGGAACATTCTCTGGATATAAACAGTCTACACACTGCCTTCTAAAAGTATAGGTGTTTGTTATGTAAACATGTTAGTTTCAAGTTTTTTTTTTTTAATAGAAAGGGCATCTGTTTTGCCACCCTACACCATAGCCTAGACATGCAAATAATATGATGTCACATGGAGAAACATGTACTTGACATACATTCCTTCAGAACCTTTAATGTTTCCATACTTGTTTGCCTCCCTCTTTTTATTGCGCTGTATTGTGTTGTTTTTACTAAGTTTTCTTTTTTTATATTACAAAAACCTGCAATTTTAACATGGGTGTGTATACACTTTAAAGTATATCCACTGTACATAAGGTACTCTATATAACAGAAAATTTCACTTTAGAGAAGCATAAACTATATTCCTATTGTTTTTAAACCCAGATAAAATCATTAAGCAGTAGGTGATGCTAGATACTACTACTGAAGTATGTGCATTATCCAATTTCAGTTATCCTTACGAGAGTTAAAATAAGCATTTTAAATTGAATTTCACTCTAAATTTTCAGCGTTTCTATGCTAATGTTGTGCACTTACCTGGTTTTGTGTTGTTGCAGATCACTCTGGAAATATTTTCTTTTAAGGCATCCAATGCCTTAAAGTCTCCAACATGGAAAACCTTGCTTTTGTCTTTGGTTATGGTCTCAAGCTCATCTGTTTTTGCCTTACCCACTCCAATGCCATAAACACTAATATCATGTTCTTGAAGTTTTTTAGCAGCGTTGGGTAAATTCGGCCAGTCTGTGGCCTGACCATCCGTGATGACAAACAGCATCTGTGGAACACCTTTCGCCCATCTCCCTCCATTGGCTTCACTAAAGTAATCCAGTGAGTAATGTAGTGCCTCAGCTGTGTATGTGTCTCCATGACTATGGGTTATATTATTTATAGCATCCTGCACTTCTTGTTTACGGTAGTAGCGATTAAGGGGAAAGCTGATCCTAGGTGTGCTAGAGTAAAGAATAGTACACAAACGGACATTGTCTTTTCCAACCTTAGTGGTGTTTACCACTGAGTTCATAAAGAGCTTCATACTGAGAAAATCCGTATCGTTAATGCTTCCAGAGTCATCCACTAAGAAGACAACATCTGCTACTTGTGATTTCTGGCAATCTAAAATAAATAAATAAATAAAAGAAGCACACAAAATTAGGACGGTTAATGCGTAGAACATTTTGATAGGTTTGCCATATTAAAAGAAGACTGTACTGAGACACTTTACAGCCAAAATGATATGGAAACCTGAGTGCTGAAGATCCTATTACAAAACCCTCTGCATTAACATTGTGTTATTCCCCTTTCACCGCTCTAATAGCCTTCACTTTTCTGGGAAAGGCTTTCCACTAGTTTTTTTAAAGTGGCTATGAGGATTTCTGCCTATTTAGCCTTAAAAACCCAAGAGGTTTTTAAGGCTAAATATGTTTTATCGTAGTATAAAATGGGTGTTTTGCCATTTATGTTTGGATTTCATTGCCCAGGCTGACTGACGCATACATGCAAATTAAAACTATCTTCTCCAGCTGAACCCTGGCTCTGAGTCTCCTGATTCCTTGATCATCTAATGCTCTGGTCAGATCCAGAAGATTTTATTTTTATTTACAACAGTGTGCACTGGTGTTGGGCGAGAAGCTGTCATTAAAGTACATCCAAAAGGTGTTCAGCAGGGTTGAGATCAGGATTCTGTGCAGGCCACTTTCACACTGCCCTTGATAATCCATATTTTCATGGATCCTACTATGTGCACTGGGGACATTTCTTGCATAGACGTGTCTGAGCAAGAGCCTTTCGGTCTATTAAAAGGGAATCTTAAATGGTTATATAAAAACATTGCAGACAATTGTGACAATAGTTTTGGGGAACTGGCTGTGAGAGTCATTAAAAAAAATCTTTACCAGGAAGTACCATTAAAATCAAAAATCTCTTTTACAAGGAAGACTTGGCCCACACAATTTTGCCCATACAATGTCTTTCTTTCTTTATATCCAGGGTTGGGGGACGTTACTTTTTAAAGTAACTAATTACATTACAAAATTACTGTCATTAAAAAGTTGTCAGTTACATTACAGCATTAGTTTCTGATAAAAGTAACTATAATTCCCCTATCTCACCTATGCAGTTTCACGCGGTGGCCATAAGTATGGTTGATCATGATTCACTGAGAGTTTTGGCGCTGTGATTACGTTTCCATCTTTCTTCGCGGAAGCTTGCGGGCCTTGCCGAACTTTGCGGAATGTCGGGCGGTCATTCGCGGTGGCTCACGGTGCCTAACATCGCTTTTCACCGCGAGTCAAACTGCATAGGTGACATAGGAGTAATAAGAGCAGGAATAACAAAGGGGGGCGGGTTATAGGGAGATGGGCTTGTAGGATGACTTTCATATACACACACTAACAGAATGACTGCTGTCTGGCTCACAGATTACATAAATTGCCTGAATAACCGATTACATTTTTAAAAATATAACTAAATAACTGAGTAATTAAATAGCCGACATAAACACGTTAGATTACTTGAGTAAGCTAACGTGTTACTGTAGGTCCGCCATTTACAGTAAGTACTCAGTTATTTAGTTACTTTTTTTAAAAATGTAATCCGTTATTCAGACAATTTTTGCAATCTGTGAGTCAGACAGCAGTCATTCTCAATCTGTTATTGTGTGTGTGTGTGTGTGTGTGTGTGTGTGTGTGTGTGTGTGTGTGTGTGTGTGTGTGAGAGTGTGTGTGTGTGAAAGTCATACTACAAGCCCCGTCCTGATAACCTGCCCCCCTCTGTTATCCCTGCTGTTGTACCCCTTTCTCACCTATACGGTTTGACAATGAGAGGATCAACGTGTGGAAAGATGGAAACCTAATCACAGCGCCAAAACTCGCAATGAATCATGATGAACCGTACTTGGACGAAACCGTGTAGGTGAGATGGGGTATTAGTAGTTAACAGATTATGGGCCAAACTTCGCTGAGTGATGATGGCAGAATAGTTATAAAGGTCTTAAGGGACTAAAACAACATGCATGAGGAAAAACAAAGGAGTTTTAATTTTCTGCAATGGAAAAGTACTCCAACTAGTTACTTTTATCAGAAAGTAACGCAGTAATGTAACTAATTACTTTTTAATGACAGTAATTTTGTAATTTAATTAGTTATTTTAAAAAGTAACATTCTACAACACTGCTCGTTACATCAAAAAAAGTACTCCAAGTACTTTGTAACGCGTTACACCCAACACTGTTTATATCATAGTCACATTTGGTTTCTTACATCTAGATTTCTTTTTTTTCAATATATCTATATATGATCAACAAAAAAGCTAAAATATATGTATAGTTTACCATGGTGTATATATCGATCAGCCATAAAATTACAATGCAAAACATCATGCTCACTACTGTGTTGTTTCCCTTTGTGAGCCTGTGCAGCTGTAGCCCTACAGGGAATGACTCTAGAAGACCTCTGGGTGTGTGCTGTGGTGTCTGGCACTAGGACCTTGGCAGCAGATCCTTTGAGTGCTTTGAGTTGCGGGTGGGGTCTCCATGAATTGGACTTGCTTGTCCAGCATATCCCATGGGTGCTAGATCAAATTGAAATCTGGGCCCTGTGCCTGCCAGGCCCTGCAAATGGAGGACTGTAGTGCACTGGGTGTTCTGGTGCCTTTACATCGTGGCCAGTATTGACTTTTTTTCGGTGAGTTGTGCTGCATTGATGGGCTGGTTTTGGTCACCACAGCCATAAATATTGGATGCCCTTGATCCTGTCACCAGTTTGCTGGTATATAAGTGAATCATTGTTAATTTGTTAAAGTGATGTGTTGTTCATGTTATGGCTGATCGGTGTATATTATTCCCCATATACAAACAAAAATATCTGGAAAAAGTTCCTTCTAGAATTTTTTTTACAGTTTATTCATATATCGGTAGAGTTTATAAAAAAATCAAAGCATGTTTATAAAGCTAGACTTCTTAATTATATAAAGAACTTTTAAGAAGCCCTTAAAAGTGTGAATGTTACACATATGAAAGTGACTGCTTACACATAAAGTATGTGTCAGTAGCACATATGAAAAATTGCTGCTTACTGTCACTTTTACTAAAAACAATAATGTATAAGAAAATTACATTAGCATGGCTCACCATCAGCAGAAGTGCAGACCTTAATCAAAACATCTTTATGTAAGAAGTCCAGTGCATCAAAATTTCTTTCCAAAAAAACTCTGTCCGGAGTTCCACTGATCTCTTGCAGTTGTGTGCTGTTGGCATTATGAACTCCTATGGAGTATATTGCAATGCCCTTGTCTCTGAGGGCTTGTGCAGGCTGAGCAACAGCATCCTGAGATTCACCATCTGTGATCACAATCAGGATCTGCGGAATGCTGGGACGTCCCCCTCGTGCTGGATCAAAGTACGCTGATAAAGTAGAGAGTGCAGCCCCAGTCATAGTTCCACCACCCAGCTGATGTGTGCCATTTATGGCCTTTTGCATCTGGAGTTTGTCAGAAAATTGGTTAAGGAGAAATTCAGCCTTTGAGTCTGAGCTAAATTGCACTACTCCAATTTGTACATGATCCTTGCCGATTACGAACTTAGAAATCATGTCATTCATGAATTTCTTCATCTTTGAGAAGTCTTTAGAGACAATGCTTCCTGAACCATCAATCAAAAAGACGATATCTGCCTGTTTCATGTTTTTGCAGGCTAAAAAAAACAGAAATAAAAGATAGTCAACATCATCCTTCATCACACGGAAGGAAAAAAAATAATGAAAGTTTGCAATAACATAATATTGTTCAAGCTCAATTAGCAGGTTATCATATGTTAAAAAGAGTAAATAACAGTGGGCATCCATACCATCACTTGAACAGATATCCTTAATAATGTTTTCTTTGAGGGATTTCAGTGCATCAAAGTTGTTGACGAAGTACATTCTCTTTTGGTCACCTGCTATCTCAAGGAGCTCCATCGTATTTGCATCTTTTACTCCAATGGCATAAATGGTCACCCCTTGAGTTCTCAACTCTTCTGCTGGCTTTGTCACATTATCCTGCGACTTTCCATCAGTAATGACAATGAGAATCTCTCGAACCTTAGTGTTACGATTGTCTTCAGCCTCCTTAAAGAGTGGGCCCATGGAAGACAAAGCTGCCCCTGTGTTTGTGGTTCCATTATTTTTTGTGGTTCGTCTCACAGCTTTTTTAAGGGACTCTTTGTCAGTAAAATCATTCAGCTTAAATTCTACTGTGGGGTTATTAGAATATTTTACCATCCCTACACGAACCTGGTTTGGTCCAATAGTAAACCTCAATAGAACCTCTAAAATGAACTTTTTCATATCTTCAAAGTATAGCAGCTTAATACTTGTGGACTGGTCAATGAGGAAATAGATGTCTGCTTCTTCTGTCTGGACACATCCTAAAATTGGAATATGTTTATAGTTATGTACAGATCTAATTGGCATAGGTGTTATAAAAATGAGCACAGTAGATAATAACCCTAACTTGCATGATATGCTTAGATGTTAAGATTTATCACTAATAAAGCTTCCATATCCTACCTTGCTCTATACTGTAACCAATGGACTTGTCACGTGAACTGACTAGATTGTTACACAGGGTCTTCCTCAGTGGTTTCTCCATTGTTTTGAGTTTAACAAAGCTTTCCACGCTAAAAACAAACCTTTCAGGAGGATGAGATGCAATCTCATTCAGCTGTTTGACATTATCTTTTGTGACTCCAAGGACATAGACTTCGACTCCACTGCGTCTTAGCGAATCTGCTTGCAATGTGACATTATCCAATGAGTCCCCTGCTGTAATGACCACAGCAATCTGCTGTACTCCTAGGGCCTGTCGGCTTCCTGTATCCTTAATGAAGAGTTTTTCTCTAGCAAACTTCAGGGCTTCACTAGTTTTGGATTCCCCACCCTTAAAGGGTAAAAGGTTAATGTACTGCAGGATCTTCGTTTGGTTATCAAAAGTGTTTAGGTAGAAGTCAGCTGTGGGTGTGTCACTGTATAGCACCATTCCCACCCGCACACCATCAGATGCTATCTCCAAACCACTAATCATGTCATGGAGAAAGTTAAGGACCAGCTTGAAGTTTGGAAGTGTGACGTTGTCGGATGCATCCACAATAAACACTATATCAGCCACCGGCGCTAACTTGCAGTCTGTGATTCAAACATAAAGACATATACAGTATATGATATTAATATGAAAATAAATATGATTCATACACAGGTACTAAAAGAGAGAAAGGACTCGTTAAACCTTCAGCAGTTCCTACATAGGTCAAAAGAAAGCAATAATAAGGTTTTGACATGCTTTTATATTGCTGTCTAAAAAATGTTGTAGAATATTTATTAATGAACCAATGTGGATTTCACAATTTCTGCATTTATTTATGTTTATGTCATGTCCAATTTTCCAATTTTAATTCCATGTTAGAAATTTTAATGTGCAACTTACAGTATATTTGTGTTTTGAGTATTCTAAGAATTTTTTGTTGCTCTCTTGCAACATACATTGAATAGCCATAACATTAAATCCCCCTATCTAATATTGTGTTAGTCCACTTTGAACTATAAAAAACAGCTCTGAACAATAGAGCAATTTGTGCTTCAATAGTGTGGGATCAGACCAGATGAGCTTCCCTTCAGCCCTATGGGTAACAGTGCGCCTTGGGTGCCTAAGATCATGTTCCTGGTTCATCTGTTGTCCTTCCTTGAGCTATTTGTGATAACTACTCCATAACACCCACACTTCACTAGACCTGCAAGAGTGGCTCTAACCATCACAAATTGACACTTGTCAAAATTGCTCAGATTTTTACCTTTGCCCAATTGTCCTGCTTCCAACATTTCAAGAACTGACTGCTTCCTGCTACTAACACATTATTAATTACTATTACTTTATTAATCCCATTAAAAGTATTAAAGGGAAATATCCCACCACCTGACAGGTGCATTTCTATGAAATTATAAATGTTACTAACTTCACCTGTCAGTGATTTTAATATTATGGCTGATTGGTGAATTTACTAATCAATGAGGTCATGTTTTTTTTAAACATCAAAGACTTTTTTCTGTTACCTTGAGCTGGCCTAAGGGATGTATTTTCGGGTTGAATTCATAGGAAAGAAATGAGCTAGTAGTGGGGCTACTTCTCTAGGATCTAACTCAGCTACTCTTCTTTCGAGCACTTTCTAGCACAAGCCTGTGACTGATTTTTTTTTTTTTCATATTTGAGTTTACATTTGCATTTGTTTACATTTAACATGATTTAAGGGACACTAAGACTGTCTGAAGTGTTAAATCTGAAAATTCACGAATCACAATTACATTGAGCATTTTTCACAATTAAGTACTACAGAATAAACTTTGATTCATTTATAACAATATAAATATTATATTATAAAAGTAATATGTATTGCACAGACAATTAATGTTTGATATATTATATGACAACTTTACCTTGAAATGCAAACAATTCATACAGATTACGTTTCATTTCATTATGTTGTAATATTTTCCAAATTCAAAAAATAAAAGACAAACTGACCTTCAGTTACATTGATCTTTACTGCAGTTTCAATGATAGTTGTCACACTTTTTGCTATTGTTTGAGGAGTTATTGTTGCAGCATAGATGGTTCTTTCTACCAGCTGTCTATAATTCCTTTGTTGATCAGTTGCTTGCTCTTTGCTGAAGTCAATGCTGATAAGAGTCACCTGCTCATCCATTAATGTTTCAATTGCTGTAAGTATTTTGTCATCATATTGTCCTTTGTTTAACAGCAGCAGGTACTGCTTGTAACCCTGAGCAATTCGGCTGCCTGCTCCAGGGGTGATGAGACGAGTGCGCCCATAATTAATTGCATTTTCCAGATTGAGCTTTCCAGTGCCTCTGAGTTGGAATTTGCGGATTAATGCAACTGCTTCAGCTGTAGTTTTGTAAGAATCAAAACCAAATTCCAATGAAACATTTTCATCAAATTGAGCCAAAGCGATCTTATAGGATGTACTCCCCACGGTAAGATTATTGGCTAGCTGTTGCAGGAACTGTCTCACTTTTTGGGTCTTTTTTGTTTCTAATGAGCTGTCCACCAGCACGAACACATCTGCAAACTTTGGAGCTAAAGCTGAAATAGAGATATTACAATGGTGAAATAATTGGTTTCAGTATTGGTGGAATTTTTTTGTGGTAAAATTATCATTTATATAATGTAGTAAAAAATTACACTGAAAAATTAGGACAACATTACCTTCTTGCTTGGCCTCCACAAAAATACACATGTTGTCTAATATGCTGTTGGTTGCATTTAGCAGTTTCTCGTAGGCCGTGAAATTAAATACAAAATGATGATGTGGTTGATTAGCAATGGACTCCAACCCTGTAATACTAACTGCACCAACTCCAATCGCAAAGATTAACACCCCCTTTGCCCGTAGCTCCGTGGCAGGAATCTCTGTTTTATCAGAAGAGTCACCATCTGTGATCACCACAACAATCTGTGCCACACTCTGATTGATTCTACTTCCACTTGAATAACTTTTGTATTTGTCTAGGATGAACTGCAGAGCTTTTCCAGTTTCAGTGCCTTCTCCTAGGTAGGTAAGTTTGTCAACCTTCTCCAGCAGGTCATTTTTGTCTGCATACTGCCCCAGTTGGACCTCATCTTGGGGGTTATTACTAAACTGTACGATTCCTACTCTGACCTTATCAGGCGCAATGTCGAGACCCACTATAAAGGTGCGTAGAAACTGCTTCACTCTCAGGAAGTCTGCATCGCCAATACTACCAGAGCCATCAACGAGGAACACAATGTCAGCCAAATTCGCCCTGCACCCTGAAAACACAAAAATATAATTTACATGGTTTAATTAATGTTATAATGTAATGAACAGGTTGCAGTGGATATTGAGATGTGTCTGCTACTTATGCTTTATAAAGGCTAATCTGATGTGCTGTTAATTGGTGATTTTTGAGGCTGGTAATTCTAAATGAACTTCTCCTCTGCAGCCGCGTTAAGTTTTGGCCTTTTCTTCCTGGGATGGTCTTCATGAGAGTCAGTTTCATCATGGTGCTTGCTGGGTTTCGCAAATGTCTTTAAATAACAATTGACTGTCGTTGTTGTTGTTGTTGTTACTTTTAATGACCTAATTGCACAAGTGCTATTTTATAAATTTGAAACCTCCAGTATACATCACTAAACAAAAAACATTGAATTAGAAGGTGTGTCTAAACTTTTGACTGGTCTAATATAGATAAGGGGGGAAAAGTATTTGCCGCCTTCCTGAATTTTTAGTTTTTTTACATATTTTTCACACTTAAATGATTCAGATCATTAAACAAGTTGTAGTATGCTAATGCTAAATTATGAATGAACTGTGATTTTATTTTTTAAATGTTGAGTTAAATTTCATTTGCCACACCCAGGCCTGATTACTGCCAGTCCTCCTAAATCAAGAAATCATTTAAATAGAACCTGTCTGACAAAGATCTTAAAAAGCAACATGATCTAAAGAACCACAGCGATGCCATTAGCGCAGGGATTTCTATCAGCAGCATCAAATAACAAAGCATACAATCACTTTGTTAAAGCTGGGGAGAAGGCACAACAACACCCATATCAGGCATGGAAATAACAAAGAACTGGCAACTAAAGGTCGGCCTAGCGAGCCACTCAAATTCCCAGATATAACTGCAGTGGCCACACTCAGGCCATTGTTCTGGGGTCAGAAACAACTTTGTGACATGGTGCATTATCCTGCTGGAAGTAGCCATCAGAGGATGGGTACATGGTGGTCATAAAGGGATGGACA
>JAOTRS010128608.1:0-14102 GCA_028565755.1 Dinotopterus cunningtoni
TGTGAGAGAAGAGGATGCAGAGGATAGGGTTAGATGGAGGCAGATGATTCGCTGTGGCGACCCCTGAAAGGGAACAGACGAAAGACAAAGAAGTTACTAAAAACAAAAAAGGATAAATGAATTTTGTTTTATTGTCATCAGTTGACATCTGCTAATCTGCTAAGGGTTTCTGCTTTAAGGACTGGACTATGATCCTTGTTGAATATTAAAGAAACGTAAGAGGCTCAGTTCCATGTACTTTTTTTGTGTTTGGAGGTTTCATAATTTTTATGAAAGGTAGCAATAATTCTGAAGTTGATCTTATGTGATTATTATACATTATTCTACTGACTGGACCCACCAAATTTACAGGGGGAAAAAAGGTAAAGTTATTCAGAATGACACTCACTATCAAGTCAGAATATCTGACTTGTTTATTCATTTGTTTGAGTGATAGATTGAGTGCTTGTTTTACAAAAAACTGTAGCTTTTATTAAAAAAAAAAAAAAAACATACACACAAGCATCAGGGTCAGATTAGTCATAGCAGTAATCAACTGTAGTAATAATTATAATGCCCAGCCAAACAAGCCACACACTATGAGATCGAATTCAATCACTTTTAGCTTTGGAGGTGAAAATGATTGGTCATGGTCCCAGAACCACAGTTTCTTTCACAGTTTGAGTCCTGGAATATGCCTGTGCCATCAGAGAAGAATGTGAAGTAAGAACCTGGTAAAGTATATTTAGGCCATCAGCTGACTTTATTTAAGTGCCGCATAACATTGCTTAGCCTGACCTGACCAACTGAAGCAACCTCAGATCATAACACTGCCTCCAGAGGTTTGTACAGTGATTACTATGCATCACTTCATTCACTTCCCTTCTTACTCTATTGCACCCAGTGAACTGAAATATAAGTTTAACCATTGCTCCAAAGTCTAATCTCTGTTTCCTAGCAAATTAATGCCTTTTTTCCTGATTAGTCTCACTAAATTGTGGTTTTCTTATGGCCACAAAGTTGTTTAGTCCAAATCCTGTGAGTTCTCATCACAATATGTGTGTATAAAAATGTTCTAATTTTTACTAAAAAACATAGCTATGCTTTTTACTGGTAATTTTTACCATCCAACTTAGAAACACCAAGTTATTAAGTGATCTCCATTCAGATCACATTTTGAAATGGCAACTTTTTTTTTTGGCAGGCAGTGGTATATTGATGGGAGGTCCTCGCAATGACAGTAAGGTGTGTATGTGTGTGTGTCAGTAAGTTTGGCATAGAGATGAACAGGAGTACTTGGCTGTGGGATTTCAGCATATGGTGATGCCATCAGGGCACAGAAATTGCATGAACACATGGTGTTGGACGAGGCTACCCGGATGTTCCTCAGTCCAACAGTGAACCTTACAGGTGTTTTATTTCAAACCCCAGTGAATCAGTGCGACACACATTTATGGATACAAATCACTCACATACACATTCAGTCCTTGTTTCTACAGTATATAACCATATTCCCCTTATAAATAAGCTATAATTAACATAAGAAATCAACAAAAGTGCTTCTGGTAAATTTGGCTTGTCATCTTTTCACAGGATGATGGGCCAGAAGGCAGGAAGCTTTTAGAGGGCTGAGATATGGCATCAAATTTGCAGGATGGGCGTCCCCTGATTTCCTATTATAATATTACCTGGTGGTCTCTATATGTCTTGACTGAAAAGTGAAAAGTCAGAATGCAAATCTTTACACAAAAAATCACTATTTTTTATCAATTAACTAGCACATTTAACAGAATTTTTTTTTATAATTGCTACTCATTGCACTTCTACTTGACCACACATTTTTATTACTAACTTCATTAATATGATGATGTGTATGATGATGTGTAGTTCATCCATTTACATTTTACCTGCTTATGTTAGTATACCTTTTTTCAGAAAATGACACTGTTAGAAGTACAAGGGGTGTTTGAATGGTCCATACATTTTAAATTAGGCTGTGCATCCTTAAATTACCATCCTGGCTAAGGTGGCTCAGTGCCCACTGCAATCATCCCAGTGAACATTCAGAGTGGAACATCTGATCCTTGAAAATCACCGGTTAACTTGTTACCAACATGCAGAAGAGACGCATCTGTCTGTGGGAACTCAACACCACTTGCACATTATAGGAACCCATCTGGGAGTTATTGCCACATCCCCCGTATAGTCTTGACCTCACTCCAAGCTATTTCCACATGTTTCGACCATTAAAGGAGCTCCTTGGCTCCTCTGATCATGGTTCAGGATACTGAGAAAACTTTCTACCTTGATAGTATCCAAGCACTAGTGAAGCTTGGATAAGTACATTAGTGTAGCTGGGCATTATATAGAGAAATAAAGTTAGCTTTTAGCTTTTTTTAACTGTGTTCTGTTATTCTGCACAAAAAGACCCAGTTGGGACCACTCGTAAATACAAAAGGAGAAATAATTACAAGCTTCTGCGCGTTATGCTCCTTCCATTCCCCTCTGAAACCTGGTTGCATTTAATTGGTATACTGTAGTTGAAATGTCTGAGTCCACTAGAGGTAGAGAGCAGCCACACACACTCATCCTCTAAATGAGTCACTTCACCATGTCTCTCCTTCTTATTTTCTCCTCTCTCACCCACTGCTCTCTTTTTTCTTATTCTCTTTTCACTCTGTTTCTCTTCTATTTCCCTTCTATCTCTCTCTCTCTCTCTCTCTTACACCTCCCCACATGCTTATCTGTCACAAGCATCAGTATTACTAACAAGATTTTGTGCATAAATGAATTAGCAAAATGTGATGTCTACATACTCTCTTTGACCTTGCCCCAATTATGCACTTTATTAACGAAACAATCACACAAGGGGAAAGAAAAGATTCTGAAATACAGTACTGTATTCTATAAGCAAAATCTCTCTGCTAGAGTTTATCTTTTAGCTACCACTAATTTACTAGATTTTACTGTGTCAGATCAAGCAGAAGTGCCCAATCCTAGCCAAACACTATACCTTTTTGTTTGTCCACTGACAATTCCATCAAGGGTCTATTCAAACAACCTTAACGGAAATTCTTTGTGTCATAAAAAAAGTTACTTTTTGTAATCCTACTTTTTACAGAAGCCAAAAGCATAGGAAAAATAAATATTGACCCAGTAATGGTTAAATGAGCATTGGTGGCTCAATGGTAGGTGTTTAGGCTGCCATGCGAAAGACCCGGGTTTGATTCCCAGCCAGTGCCCAAACGCCAGCAATTGGATGCAGTGTTGACCCCAAGCCCGGGTAAAATGGGAGGATTGCATCAGGAAGGGCATCCGGCGTAAAACCTGTGCCAAGCTTATATGTATGGACCAAGTGTCCGCTGTGGTGACCCCTTGACCTGTGGGGAGCAGCCGAAAGACCAACAACAACCCAGTAATGGTTGAGAAGATGCTGGGAGAATGGCCTGTCCAGTTTGCAGCAAGAATTGATATGTCAGCAAGCACATTGAGTTGAGTTTTTATGGCACTAAAAATCAGACTATGAACCAGCTCAAAATGCAAGACAGCTAACCGAAATTTATGCCAGAAACTCATCTGATTATCTAAGAGCCAAATTACCTTTTTTCAGGTGATTAGGACCTAGGGCCCTGCTCACGCTGCAACGAGAAATAATCAAGCTAAGATTTAGGCTGATTATAAAATACGTCAAGGGCAACTAATGTACGGCTAAAATCAGGCCAAATTGGTACAGTGGTTGCTCAACTTTTTGTCCTGCTGAATGTAGAGGTTTATAATTGCCACTAGCTAGCTAAAATTTAGCCTTAAGGACAAAAAAACATAACACCAAGTCATTGCTGATTTACTGCCTGTTACATTCAAAATGCAGGAAGGATTACTTGAAGTGTCCGCTGCACCTTGATATGCTCACAGGTCAGCCCAACACTCTTGACGACTGGGACAAAGAGATACACACCTGCACACGCACACACACACACACACACAGACCATACCATGCATGACGGGTGTTATTTCTGTTTTATTTACAAAAAAATAATATTTTTACATTAAAAGGTATTTAAGCCTTTTAAGTCTTTTTAAGACCATCCCCTGAGGGAATACAAAGTACATATGTGTCATGTCCATCTATTACTACATCAAAAGAGAATGAGCCGCGTGAAGACAAAGAAGGGGAAAGTTTTTACAGTCAACCAGCAGCAGGCCATAGGCAGTGTTGGTATATTAGAAGAGGGGAAGGCTTGGGATCAAATAGAGAAAAGCCTGGGAAATTTCACAGTCTAGGAGAAGTATCAGAAAAAACACCAACAGTGCCTCCCTTAAATTCTAACAGAGTTTACAAAGGTATTTTAGTTATTTCAAAAATCAATCTTCGTGAGGATGAAATCAAAATGACAGTGCATAAACAATCAGGTGTTGGCATAAATAATTACACAGAAATCAAAAGTGAAAAATCAAGCAAATACAAACAGGAAATATATCTACAGTATATATGTACAGTAGGTGTGAGGGAAAATGCCTGCTTTTGGAGTGTCTTCAGGACATATGTTGCTCCACAAGTCCCTCAGTGTGGGGACTTGTGGAGCAACAGGAGATCTTAGGAGATAGCAACTGATTGTCTCAGGTAGTCAAAGCTGTCTGCAGTGCCTTCCCCAAACAGCTGGTGTGGATCCACTGTAGGTACAATGTCTCCCACCTTACTGAGATTAAAATTTTTCATTTAGTGTATTTGCATTGTTAGCCTAAATACACAGAAATGCATTAACACTAGTTTAAGGCCACAGCCGAAATGTATGCACAATAGATAAACAATTGTACTAACTTTATCTACATTTAGATAAGATAAGATAAGATAAGATAAGATAAGATAAGATAAGATAAGATAAGATACAGGTATTCCCCAACTTACGAGCATTCAAGTTACATAGTTTCTGTACATACGAATAAACCACGGTACTACGAACATTTGTATACAGTATGTGAACAAATCACAGTAGTAGCTCATATGTATTGTACGAAAAATAGACACTGTAGTGTACCAGATACCAATATTTACAATTACATACAATATTTTTAGCGGGTAAGTGAATATATAAAATGTCTAATTGTCCATTATATTGTATATTTGCGCTTGTGTGAGTGCAGAAGAAATTAGTCAGCCTCACCGGTTTTAATGAATCAGTCCGGAAACACGATGATAGAAATGGCTGTTATGTAAAGCTGTCCTGATGGTGAATAATCCTAATTTAGGAAATTCCTTAACAAAACAGAGCTCACAGTCCAATACAGTGAAAAACTACTCTGAGACAAAATGGCGTCTGGGATTCCCCTCACGATTTAAAGGCCCAGAGACCTCAATTTAGAGGCCTCAATGTGTGAGATTTATTGACTTAGGCGCGGTTATGGCTTTTAGCCAGATGATGGCTGGGTGGGGAAAGGGTACAGAGATTTAGTCAAGTCAGGATTGATATGCTTTACTTTTTGTATATAATCGTGTCAAATGCATCAAAGACTCACTTTGTTGCGCTTATGAACAAATCCAACTTACGAACGTGCTCTCAGAATGGAACTGGTTCGTAAGTCAGGGACCACCTTATTCATCCCACAGTGGGGAAATTAGCCTAAATGTCCTATAATTTATCACCATCCTTTCACTTGTTTTTTTAACCCCTTATACGGAACTTTGTTTATTCTGTCACACTCGTCTCTCGATTAGCTGTGGCTCATGCCCATCACTTACATAGCAGGACTTCTTTAATGCCTAAAGTTGTGGTGTAAAGACATTTGATGTGTGTAAATTGGTGTATGATGTATAAGTACAAATTTATTTCAAAATTTATTTTCAACTGGAGCCTATCCCAGGAGACTTAGGGCACGAGATGGGGTGGGTGCCAATCCATCACAGGACACACACATACACACACTCATTCACACATGTGGGCAATTTGGGAATGCCAATTAGTCTAATCTTCATGTCTTTGGACGGTGGAGGAAACCAGATTACCCAAAGGGAACTCCATGCCCACTGAGACAAGAATTGAACCTGGCCGTGAATCGAACCCGGACCCTGGAGGTACACGGCAATAACGTCATAACATTAACAGCACCACTAGGTAGTGTGTCATGCGGAACAGTCCAGGCAATCCTCACATGTGATTTGAACATGCGCCAAGTTGCTGCCTAGTTCGTGCCCAGGCTGCTGACCCAGGAGCAGAAGAAAGATTATGTCGAAGTCGGCCAAGAACTCAGGTGGCTGATAAGTGATGAAACTTGGGTGTATGGTTATGACCCTGAGAGTAAGCAACAGTCTTCACAGTAGAAGAGCCCATCATCTCCACTACCAAAAAAGGCAAGGCAGGTTCGCAGCTCAACCAAGTGCATGCTTCGTCTTTTTTAACATACGCAGCATTGTGCATCGAGAATTTGTCCCCAGTGGCCAGACCGCCAATAGCGAATTCTACTGGCAAGTTTTAAGGCATCTGAGGGAGGACATACGGTCAAAGTAAGTAAGATCTGTGGCATGCAAATCTCAAAGCTTTTTGACACCACCTTGTAGTTAAGATTTCTGATCTGGCCTCCAACGTCCTCAGATCTCAAGCTGACTGAGCATCCATGGAATGTGCCAGTCTAACAAATCTGATTCATGGAAGCTCCACTATGCAACTACACTACATTAAAGTGCATCACTAAATACAGCATTTAACAGATCTGCTGCTAAAGTCCTGGTGCCAGAAACCACAGCACACCACGTCATGCCATGACGGACTATATACAATGTTGTATGGCTGATTGGTGTGTGTGTGTGTGTGTGTGTGTGTGTGCGTGTGCGTGTGTGTTTAGTGCTCCATTTTATCTGTATTTGTATTCCTCTTTAAACATGCTGTACACCAAAGAACCTTTTGTCTATCTAATGTGACAAAGTAAGCAAGGTTACAATATTTCAAAACAACTTTGTCTTTCCCAAATCAGGAAACAGTTTTACAATGTTATACAGAGAAGCTTTGTTTTGATAATCCAGAACAATGAAAAAGAAATGCAGTAAACATGCTATTAGAATCGACTATAAGACTGTACTGCAGTGCTGCTGTGAGTCAATATAATGTCTCTATGATTTTCTGGGACAATTTTCTTGTAATAATACTAGAGACCAAACACTTGTCTGTATGAGCTATATGGATCAGCAGCTCTATAAATAAATCTGAAAGGCATGTGCACTCTATAAATATGCATGTGCACCATTGTTGCCTTGTTTCTCATGCAGTGACTGGGAGAAAATGAAAATGCATTCTCCTTGTACAGTACCTTAAATTTTCACATCTTAGAGTTTGTATAGCCTCAGTACTTTGGACACACCAATTCCATGGGTTTTCCTGGGTTTTTTTTTTCCTTTCTTCATTGTAAAACAGTGCTGAAGCCATCCAAAATAATCTCCTTTGAACAGTAAATATTAAGATGTGTCTGCTACTTATCCTCTGTAAAGCTTTGATAATGTCTCTAATCTGAGGTGTTGTTTGTTAATTGGTGATTTCTGAGGCTGGTAACGTTAAATGTAACTCAAAATGTTGGTCTTGCTTTCCTGCGATAGTCTTCATGAGAACCAGGTTCATCATGGTGGGTTTATGGGTTTTGCAAATGCATGTAACACAACTGCATTTAACAAACAAGGTTAAAGGTTGTGTGTGTTTATACACAGGTACACATTTGGGTAGATATTTTAAAACGCATCTTTAAATTCAGACAGTGATGTTACATAATTACACACACACACACACACACACACACACACACCATCAGTGTGCAAAAGTAAAGAGTGAACACCCACACAGTCAGAGATAAATATGCCTGTATCAAAACATAACCTTCATCATCATCTCATCCTAAAAATGGTGGTTATTGGAGGATAAACTATGGCCATCTGAGCTGGAGCAGGGATTACCCGAAATGTACAGTGTGCAACAGAACACGTCATCACCTCTTTATGGCCTGAGGAAACATGACAACAAAATGGCTGTCGCAAATAGCATCACGCTTCCAGTCATGGAGAAAATCCGCTGCATGTGTTTGTACCTCACTAGAACAGGGGCAAATATCTCTTCCTGCAAGAGACCTGCAGTGCTGTATATCCAGAAAATGCAAGCAGGAAAACTGGAAAAGTGACCCTGACATCACCCAATTCTATGTTTTTTTGTGAAACCCAGATTGATACAGAACATCAAAGATCACTCCTACACTTACATAACAGCTCATAAGAGTTCATAAGGACTATATATAGAAGCATAACTCCTCAGCCACTTGCAAATATTATATACAGGAATTTACACCATCTTGTGGTGGTGTCTTGGCTGGAATAGTGCTCTTTCTGGATAAAAATATACTGTAATAGAATGCATGATGATACTGATGTTAGCACTAAAAAGCTAAAAATCTGACTTCTGCAAATGATCCAAGCACCAATTTAGATGTAATTAGTGTGTGCTTTCTGAACATTTAAGGTCTTTTTATTGATGGAATAAATGTACAGTATTTTTATATCTAGTATATACCATTCATTCACACCATGTCATTCTTGCAGTGCGTATGTTCACCGATACTAGGCAGTAGAGAGAGAATTATTGACCAGGCTCTGCGGCAAAGAGGTAGCCTGCAGGTACTGTAAGTGCATCTCCATGCAGAGAGTGCACCCACATCCTGTTATGGTGTACATCTCATGCCATTTCCCAGATGTTCACTCATTGACTACTGTATATCAGCACTTTATTAAACATATTCAGATAGTAAATAAAGTCTGTCGTTTTTTGTAGTACTATGAACGTTATAAATCTCTAATCTTATCAGGTGTTTATTTGAATGTATGGCAAACACATTGGAAAAAAAATCAATAATTAAATATGAGTGTTTCACTCCTAAAGATGTCTAATAATCATCTGTTTGTATTTACAGTAAAACGTTTATATTCATGTGAATACTGAAGATTTTTTACCATCTAAATGCAATAGTGCCAGCTTGTGGCAACTGTAACAAAAGACACCCACCACCAGCTCAGCTACTAGAGAGAGAGAGAGAGAGAGAGAGAGAGAGATGTGTTTCATTCACTTGACTACAGTGAAAGTGAACAGCACTGCCATGAAACAGCATGCTGAGCTTCTGGATTGAAAATAAGAAAACACATCGTGAGAATTTGCATATCAATCTCCATGGTAACAGGATATCAGGATGCTATGAACAGGAGGTTCATAATGCAACAAAGTCTCCACATCAAGACTACATGACAGCTAGGAGAGTGGGCTATCAGTCTGATATTACATATACTTAAAATTGTTATGATTAATCTTAAGCATGTACTTTACATATTTTCAAAATGAATTAATCTATAAACCAAGCTACTGTATGTACCCATAAACCTTTAGCAAGATCACGGACACCTATGAATCTCATATTCCTCTGCGGCCAGCCTGTCTGATCCCACTGAAAAACACAAATCACAAAAAAAGCAATGCCACCCAGAGGTCATGTGAAGTCATGCCCCAGGAGGCAAATGAAGAACCTACACAATATTGGACATAATATTTTGTGTTGTAATGTTAGGTCTGATCAGAGTGTATCCACTTCTGTTCATAATAATACAAATAATACATTATCAAAGTTGCCTACAGTATAAGCTCAACCAAAAACTATAACTGTAAAATTCCCTTTATATACCATAGTACTTGTCTAATAAAAATACAATTCTGATAATCATGAACACACATCATGATGGATTACTGCTCACAGCAAATGAAGACTTATACAAATTGTCTTAAAAGCTTAGCCTTAGAAGGGCTGTATAAGCAGTGAATCATACTGTATTGTGAGGCACACTTTAATTAACAATGACATAAACACAATTAATAATAATAATAATAATAATAATAATAATAATAATTATTATTATTATTATTATTATTATTATTATTATTATTATCATGTTACCAGTGACTTAAATGTTGATAACACACAATCTAAATGTCCAACCTTACTAGTTGGGCTGTTGAATTATTAACTAACCATCAAGTTCTGACCCATCCCTACTTTATTTAAACCTGGAAGAATAAATAATCATTTTAAACTAGGCCACATTTTCAGTGCTGGGAAGATGGCACCTTTATGATGGAAAATAAGAGAAACCCTCTTCAGGGCACGACTACTATAAACACTTGTTCTAATTCTACAGCCACCAGAGGCACTGCTGAACCAGAATTGGTTGTCAAATACACAAAGTCTCTCATGCAGACACTGATCAACCATAACATTAAAACCACCTGCATAATATTGTGTGGGTACCACTTGTGCCAGCAAAACAGATCTCACCACATGAGGCATGGACCTCATGGACCATGAGACAAGACCTCTGAAGGTGTTTTATCTAGCCAGCAGTATTGTAAGTTATTGTAAGTTGGGCCTATAGGAATTGTACTTGTTTACCCAGAACATCTCACATGAAATCTGGGAAATTAGGAGGCCTAATCCTATGAGCTATTTGTCATGTTCCTCAAACCATTTTTTGATCTTTGCAGTGATAGGGTCATGCCATTAAGGAATATCTTTCTCACAAAAGTGAATACTTGGTCTGCAACAATGTTTAAGTAGGTGGTACATGTCATAGTAACATCACATAAATGCCAGGACCTAAGGTTTCCAAGCAGAACATTACACCCAAAGCATTACACTGCCTCCGACGGCTTGCCTCCTACTCATGAAGGCGCGATCTCTACCCTAGACAAGTGACAAATGCCCACACCTGGCTGTCCACATGATGTAAAACAAAATGTGATTCATCAAACCAGGCCACCTTCTTCCATTCCTCCATGGTATAGTTGCTCATATGATGCTCACATGATCATTTTAGGTGCTTTCGAACCTTTAGGTGAGCACTCTGACAGTCTGCAGCTATACAGCCCAGTGCAGTATGCTGCAATCCAATTGCAGTGTGGTGTTCTTACACCTCTTCACCACAACCAGCATTAATTTTTCAGCAATTTGTGGATTGCTAAGGGATGTGGACTAGACAGGATTAGACAGGCCAGCCTTAGCTTCACACATGCTTCAGTAAGCCTTGGATGCTCTTGACCCCGTCCCTTCTCTGGTTCACAGGTTGTTCTTCCTTGTAACACTACTGATACTGTAGGTAATAATCACAGCATACCAGAAGCGTTCCACAATACCTGCAGTTTTCTGCAAGATCATCTTCCAGTCAGAATTTGAAGTTTTTCAGTCAGTAAGACTTATCCTCTTTCCTGCTTGCAGCAAATGTACTTGAGAATTGACAGCTCACTTGCAGTCTAACTCTTGACAGGTGCCATTGTTATGAAATAATCAATGCTGTTCACAGTGATTTTAATTGTTAAAGCTGATCTTATTTTCCAAGGAAATTCTGTTTCAAGTTATTGTTGATTCTCTGGGCAGAAGTAGAGTAAATCCTTATCTGTGGCATGTTGTTTCAACCAACACAACTTCTTAGATCTTGGATGGAGCAGTAGTCACTCGGGTAAGTGTGTTTAAGGAAATTGCTTTACTACTATTCAATCAAAAAAAAGATTCCTACTGAATGTTTGCACATGGCGTTGCTTGAGGTTGACTGTAATTGCAATTGTATTTGTATCCAGTGGCCATATTACTGTAAAGAGGCTAAGGTTACCTGCGATTCCTATTTTGTGATATGTCAAAGGATTTTGGAGTCACTGACCAAGCTGATGTGTGTACAACACCTGTTGGGTCAACTAAAATTTCCATAATTGTCTTTCAGGCAAGAGACAATTTTTTTTTTTTCTGTAACACTTTATTTGAAGTGTAACTCAATTCAGGCTTAATAATACCTTTAACAGAACTGAACAAATATTTCAGTCAGACTCAATATGTCAGCCTTAGGACTCAAGATTATATAAATACATTAGTATAGTACATTCATTAAGCCTTGACAAATCTTTTATAGTGTCCACCTTTTGTCTTACCTTGTGGGACATGTATTTGCTGTACATCATAAAGGAGCATTGAACTGAATGCTCTTGAGCTAAGTGCTGGTGGTCAATTTGTATTAGAACTATTACGCATCATCAATCCAATACAACTTGAATCATTTTCAAAAGCCATATTATCCAATGCCCACAAAGTACATTTCCATTTGTAATACTGTTATAAAGTGTTCTGTACACCCAAAGTTTTTTCAGTGACATGAACATATGATTAGAAAAAATAAATAACTTTTTGTATTTTTTAAGAAAACAAATACAGTAATGTTTTGCCACATATGTGTGAATCTCACTCACTTTCTTGTCGTCTATCTTGCTTTATCCTGGATACAGGGGCCTGGAGCCTATCCCAGGAGACTTAGGGCATGAGCCAGGGTACACCCAGTCCATCGCAGGGCACACACACATACACACACTCATTCACACACTACAGACACTTTGGGAATGCCAATTAGACTAATCTGCACGGGGAGAACATGTACTGTAAACTCCATGCACACAGAGGCGGGAATCGAACCTGGACCCTGGAGGTGCAAGGCGACAGTGCTACCATATATGTGTAAATCTGCATTTTTAAAAAGTTTGTGTGTGTGTGTGTTTTTGAGTATAAAGACCCTGTCATGCTCTGTCATTTTTTTAGAACAGGTGTGAAATCAAAAAGAACAGTCTGAATGCAGGAGTGGGTTTCCTTTTGAGCTCTGTCCCGAATTCCCAGTGGTCTGTCCCAATGGGTCTCACAAGTCACCACTCTTGCTTTGAGAGAGAGAGAGAGAGAGAGAGAGAGAGAGAGAGAGAGCATAATTTAACGTAATCAAAATAACATTGTGGTATGAGGATAAATGACTTAATAATACAACTCAAATAATCTTAAATAAATCAACACATTTTGTTTGGGACACAAACTAAAACTCTATATTTAAAAAAACAACATATTCCGGAGAGTCACGGCAGCTGGATCCTGTACACAACCAATTAAATAATACATTTGTCCTTTTGCAATACAGTACCCATAATGCATATGTATAAGTAATCATATGACACATTATCTTTCTTTTGCTGTATCACAATGGGGGTGTCATTGCAAATCCCAGCGGATTGGAGCACAGCAGGCAGATTCAAATTGCCAGTGTTATCTTCAGTAAACAGATGTGTGATGTCTACGTGCTAAATAGAAAGGAAAGAAAAATTAGAGCAGTGGAATCCTGATGCTATATCTGTCCGTTTCCCCATCCCTCTCTGTCTTGCTCTCAGTCAATATGTCTGCTTGCTTCTCTCTGACTGCCCAATCCCTTTTTCATCATTTTATAAAGCATTACATAGCTCTGTGTCCCTCTCTTCTCCTTCTTTCCATCATTGATTTGACAATGGATGCTTTTCTCACAGCTTTTTGGCTTTTAGCTTTCACTTATCAATTGGAAATCAATGCAATGACCTCAGACATGCTTTGTTGTGGTTAAATTAAACTGAGGCTTTATATCTAAAGCACATTCACCACCTGATCAATCAAAAAATCTTTCTCCCCAGTGCAGGCTCATGAGACAAATTCAAAACAATTCATCCAGGCAAAATGTAACTTTTAGAACTTTAAGAACAACTGTAAATAGTTTGGTAACCATTTTTGATGGCAAAAACAAAATCTATCTTTTATGTAAAATTGGCTTATTACAGATGGGTCAGCTACAGTAAAAAAAAACTCTAAATGACCAACAGTATGCGGAAAGAAAGTCACTTAAACATGACCCTTATTGTTGTTTTCTGGCTCTGTTGCACATACAGTATAACAATTTTGCCAACATTTCTTGTTATCTGTCATTATATCACTATTACGTGCCTTTGGTGTCCTCATTACAATCAACCAGTTACCATAAACATATAACAAAGTAATATTCGACACATACTGTATCATTACAATTATAAGTCTCTTGAAATGAAGTAGCCAAAAATGTACTCAAGTAAGAGTAGCTGTACTTCAAACTAATATTTCTCAAGTAGAAGTTAAAAGTAGTCATCCAAAAAATTACTCAGGTAAGAGTAAAAAAGTATTTAGTGAAAAAAACTACTCAAGTACTGAGTAACCGTTTCATCGTAATGTCAGATTTTTTTTTTAGAAATTATGTAAGC
>JAOTRS010128695.1:0-14082 GCA_028565755.1 Dinotopterus cunningtoni
TTTGATTGTGTAAAGCTGCTTTGGGACAATGCCAATTGTTAAAAGTGCTATACAAATAAAATTGAATTGAATTGAATAAAATGAAACCTATTGTAATATTCATCACAGAGTACTTCGCTGAAATGTTTATTAAAGTCACTTTTTTCAAAACTGACTGATATGATTTATTTATTGAAAACAAAAGCCCAAATGTACTCAGGGAAAACTATATTACAAATATAATGCTTGACCCATACACTGTATAACATATTTACAATTTTAAAGTACCCCTACTGTCATTTCTAGAACCCCCCCTGCAGGGGCAAATCAAATCTCCTGATTTTTCTCAGGAACACCATCAGCCTGTGTACCCTTGCATGTTCCAGGCATAACATGCCTTCACCTCACATGCTGCCTTTATCTTTATTACCATACTTATATGGTTTTGTTTAGAATATACTGCTTAAAGCCAACAAAATGCTTATCAAAAGTGGTGTCAGGTCCTGATTTGTGGCAGGTGCTCCACTCACTTTTTCCAAACTACCCAGTTCTTCTCGTTAACTGCAGGCTGCTTTTGTCATCAAAGTGAATCACATGTGACAGGATATGGAAGGTCTGCAAAGACATTGTAGCATGAAAAATTGTCTGACCAGTGTCCGCATCCCATAAGCTGGACACAGATTTGTTGCAGGATCTGTAAACACCACACAAACCTCACACCTGAATAGGCTTTAATATTCACTGGGTCTACTTCTTTTCAGGTGTTTCCATAAACCCTTCTCCCCTCCAGGTTTGTCATGTTCATGACAATGGTTACAATGTAGTCTATGAGGAAAAGTTGAAAACAGGACTTGTCATCCACTTGGGATATGGCATATCGGGTTAGTGTTAGGGTTTGGTTCCATTTTTGGGCCCAAAGGAGACTACAACTTCAGCTTCACAACGTCTTTCTCATCAGTGTCAGAGTCTTCCTCGTCTGGTTATACTCTGTGTCATCCTCAACTTCTAATTCCTTCTCCTCTTAACCCTCCTCACAGTCAACCTGGCTTCTCTCCTTCTGATCATTGTCAAATATACAGTAATTCCACAGCTTCATGGGCAGTATATGTCATGGCCATCTTGATGCTAAAGACTAAACTGTGAATAAGGCATCCAAAAGCTTTATATACTGTAACAGAGCTGCAAAAAAGTTGTATGATTGAAACAATGTTACAGTTTGGTTTTTCAACAGGTGTGGTAAAAATTATGTTGTCGATTGGTTCCCGTGCATATTGCCATGAAAGCCAAAAATGGACAAAAGAAGGGTGTGTGTGTGTTTGGTTGTGCGTGTATGTGTGTATGTGTGCGCGTGTGTGTATGTGTGTGTGGGTCTACTAAAAGACACCTGCATGTTTAGGTGTGGGAGAGGAGTGTAGAAATGTGAACTCACTATACTACACTACTTGTAATCTTACCCATTCATTTCCAATGACCGGTCATTTTTGACCGGGAACACCATGAGCGTATAAAAGTTCCATAAAACACACAATTTTTTATAAAAATATTTGTCATTTATTTTATGTGTTCAAATGCCATGTGTGAACAAAGTCATTGAACCTCACGAGAAATGAATAAAATTAACCGCACTTTTTTTTATAGAGGAGACATGTAAATCAGTCAGATTTGACCAGAACACAGCATAAGGGATAAATAGCTCCCCACTAGATCATCTCTAGAACCTCCCAGGACTTCTAAGACATTAAAGTTTCAGTTTCAAGTGCCAAATGAAACAAAGCAGGCATCACTGAGCCACTGCCATGGGCCATGCTTAATTTTTTTCTCCTCCAAACATGCCACTGATTCATAGGCCCAAAAAGTTCAACTTTTGCTTCATCAGTCCATATAATATAATTTCCAAACTTTTGTGTCTTTTTATATGGTATTTTAACATATTGGAGCTTTTGGACTTTTCTTGTGTTTTAGGGTCAGTAGCGGGCTACGTCTTGATCTCTTGATCTTTATTTCTTGAGCTCACCTCTCTAGACTTAGCTATTTCAGACATCCAATGAAACATCTGCATTTTCCCATCTTTTATTCATTGATTGAATAATAATCGAGAGGACTGCCAAGCAGGAAGTGTTCCCACTGCTATCAGGTGAGGCACAATGTGCTTGTTTTTCTTTGTCCGAAGAAAAAGCAGAAAATTATGGGTGAAAATTAACAGGGCACCACTGCCCACACTGCTCAACACTGGAAGCACTGTAGCGCTCGCACGCCCATTGGTCGTGCCACCTAATGCCCCTCATACCACCTAGTGCACAACCTTTGTCACCTGCGGCCAAAATAAGCTGACGTTACCAAAAAGAAGAAGAAGCAAAAGATGCTGTGCACAGGCTGGAGAAAAGCCGCTGTGATGCAACTAGTGTGGTTAGTACTACTGCCTACAAATGGCGGTGATGTGGAAACTGAAAGACACACTATGATCAGAGGTGGGTAGAGGAGCCAAAAAATTTACTCAAGTTAAAGTAGCTGTACTTCAAAATAATATTAATCAAGTAGAAGTAAAAGGTAGTCATCCAAAATGTTACTCAGGTAAGAGTAAAAAAGTATTCGGTGAAAAGACTATTCAAGTACTGAGTAACTGTTTCAATTGCAATGTCCGATTTATTTTTTGGGGAATTTTACAGTGTATATATATATATATATATATATATATATATATATATAGTTATGGAAATACAGACTCAACAGACAATGATCTTTTAGAGAACCCGAACGGGCGTTTTATTGACAGGTTGTGAGGTATTGGAAAACAAAGGATGAATAAACCGGAAAGTCTTAACTGTATGGAGAGTTGAGCTTGTGGACGAGCGAGGACAAACAGGTGAAAGGAAAAACATCCAACGTACACGAATAAGAAGGCAGAAACGGGAACCAGGAGACGGGACAAGGAACCAGGAGACGAGACGTGGAGGGAACGAAGGCTGAGGGTGGAGCCTGGTGTTTCCGTGACAGAACCCCCCCCCGCCTCCACGGACCGCTCCTGAGGGCCGCAGGATCCGTCGTCGGGGTGGACGACTTCTTCCTCTGGGAGCAGACATTTGTGGGTGTTGTTGGTGAAACTCCCTGAGGAGGTTTGAGTCGAGGATGTCTTCACGTGGGACCCAACTCCTCTCCTCAGGGCCATAACCCTCCCAGTCGACGAGACATTCGAGATGACCACCTCGACGGCGGGACCTTAGGATCACATTTACGGCGTAGATCGTTCCGTCTTCCAGATCCAGCGCCGGGGGGGGGGGGCTCGTCTCCGGGACCAGACTCTGTGGATACAGGAAAACTGGGTGAGTGATAAGGTTTTTGAAGTGATACGTGAAAGGTGGGGTAAATTCTGTAGGTGCGTGGGAGACTTAACTTATATGTGACGGGGTTGATCTGTGCAAGGATGGTGAATGGGCCGATGAACCGGGGACTCAGCTTCTTACAGGGCAGTCGAAGACAGATGTCTCGTGTGGAGAGCCATACCTTTTGTCCAGGTCGGAAGGTTGGTGTATCTGTTCTCCTCACGTCCGCTACGATGCGCTGTCTTCGAACTGCCCGTTGTAGTTGTTGGTGAGCTGAGTCCCAAACCTTCTCACTCTCCTGGAACCAGTGGGTCACAGAAGGTACCTCGGATGGCGTTCCGTTCCATGGAAAGAGCGGTGGTTGGTAACCGAGCACGCACTGGAAGGGGGTGAGTCCTGTAGTGGGTTGTCGGAGTGAGTTCTGTGCGTACTCGGCCCAGGCGATAAACTGGCTCCAGGAGTGTTGGCGGTCATGGCAGAAGGTACGGAGATATCTACCTATCTCCTGGATCTTATGCTCAATCTGCCCGTTACTTTGAGGATGATATCCAGAAGACAGGCTTACGGTCACACCCAGGAGATTGAAGAAGGCCTTCCAGAATCTGGAGATGAATTGGGGTCCTCTGTCAGATACAATGTCCTCGGGGATGCCATAAATCCTGAAAACCTGATTGAATAATGTTTCGTCCGTCTTCTTGGCCGAAGGGAGTTTCTGCAATGAGACTAGACGGCAGGATTTGGAGAATCTATCTACAATTATCAGGATGCATGTATGACCTTCGGAACAAGGGAGATCAGTGACAAAGTCCACTCCTAGGTGTGACCATGAACGCCGGGGAACTGGAAGAGGTAATAACTTTCCTGCTGGCAAATGCCAGGAAGACTTGGTGGTAGCACAGTCCCGGCATCCCCTCACGTACTTTCTGACCTGTTCTGCCATGTTGGGCCACCAAAAGCATTCTTCTAGTAGTGAGACGGTTTGATTCATGCCAGGGTGACCAGTGCCCATTGAAGCGTGAGCCTGATGGAGGAGGGTATTCCGCTGAGTGGTTGGAACATAGAGACGGTCCGCCGGGCAGTCTGGTGGAGAGGGCTCGTTTGTCATAGACTGACGAATTTCTTCTTCGATCTCCCACTGGATCGAAGAGACAAACAGGGTTGAGGGAAGAATGTTTTCTGGGGTTTCTGGAGTTTCTTCCGATTCATCGTGGCGATAGAGAGCATCAGCCTTGACATTCTTTGTTCCAGGTCGGTGGCTGATGGTGAAATGGAAGCATGTAAAAAATAATGCCCATTGAGCTTGTCACAGGTTGAGGTGCTTGGCGTCTCCCACAGATATTCTAAATTCTGATGATCCGTTAATACCAGGAAAGGGTGTACCGCCCCCTCCAACCAGTGTCTCCACTCCTCTAAAGCCAGCTTGATCACTAGGAGCTCTCGATTCCCGATATCATAGTTCCGTTCGGTGGGCGACAATTTTCGGGAGAAGAAGGCACAGGGATGGTATTGAGGAGAATTCCCCTGCTGCTGAGAGAGGATTGCTCCAACGCCTGACCGAGACGCATCGACTTCTACCAGAAAGGGTTTGTCGTGGGTCCGGGAGAAGAAGGACAGGTGCGGAAGTGAACGCCTTTTGGAGAGTAGACATGGCCGTGGTGGCTTCAACATTCCAGATGAGGGCTTTGGGTTTGCCCTTTAGGAGATTGGTAAGGGGGGAAACAAGGTAACTGTAATCCCGGATGAATCTCCGGTAGAAGTTAGCAAAACCCAAAAAGCGTTGGAGCTGTTTGATGTTAGTTGGAGTCAGCCAGGTACGAATGGCTTCCACCTTCCCTTCGTCCATTTTGATACCTTGCTGGCTAATGTGATAACCCAGGAACTGCACAGAAGATTGGTGAAATGCAAACTTTTCGGCTTTCAGGAACAGATGATGTTGTCTGAGTCTCCGGAGAACCTCGACCACATGAATGCGGTGTTCCGATTCGTTCCTGGAGTAAATGAGTATGTCATCGATGTAAACGATGACAAACCGATGCAACAACGATCGAAACACCTCATTCATGTAGCCCTGAAATACGGAGGGGGCATTGACTAGACCATAGGGCATGACCAAGTACTCATAATGACCAGCGGATAAACGCGGTTTTCCATTCGTCCCCCTCTCGTATCCGGATGAGATTGTAGGCACTCCGGAGATCCAGCTTTGTGAAGATACGCGCCCGTCGGAGTTGTTCCAAAGCTGCCGGGACGAGAGGGAGAGGGTAGCTAAACTTCACCGTAATTTGGTTAAGGGCGCGGTAATCAATACATGGACGAAGGCCCCCGTCCTTTTTAGCCACAAAGAAAAAACTCGAAGCAGCAGGGGAGGTGGATGGTCGAATATACCCTTGTTGGAGGGCCTCCTCGATGTAACTCTCCATGGCTTTCTGTTCTGGAACGGAGAGAGAATAGATTTTCCCTTTGGGCACTGGTTCACCTGGACGGAGGTCAATGGCGCAGTCCCATGGCGGATGGGGTGGCAGTTGCGTGGCTCGCCGAGGGCAGAACACATCCCTGAAGTTAGAGTAGCACTCGGGGAGAGTCACACAGAGCTGGTCGTTGGGGCTCTCCACGGATGTTGTATTAACGGGAAGGATGGGTTTAGCCTGTAGACATCGCCTCCTACATTCCGACCCCCATTTCAGTATCTCTCCACTTTCCCAAGAGATGATGGGTTGGTGCTCGGCGAGCCACGGACGTCCTATTATGATATCGGAAGTGGATCGTTCCAGAACCAGAAATTCAATGCGTTCCCAATGTAGCCAACCCACTTGCATGTTGATCGGAGGAGTGGTGTAACGAACCCATCCCCCCCGAGGGGGAGTGCCGGTGACACAGCATATTTTGAACTGGGTAGGATGGAGGATCATGGGGATCTGGAGTGGGTGGCACAGAGCGGCAGAGATGAAGTTGCCGGCTGACCCCGAATCCAGGAGTGCCTTTACTGTAACAGAACGAGAGGCAGCATCAAAAACTATGTCAGTGGTTAACAAAGCCATATGTTTACTGAGGTAAGATATCTTGCTTACCAAGGGACGAGGAGGTCGTCGGGGACATGTCAGACGGACATGTCCCTTTTCTGCACAGTAAAGGCAGAGACCTTGGGTCAGTCGGCGCTGTCTCTCGGTGGGAGCCTGGAGATTGATTGTGGGTCCACTTGCATGGGTTCTGGAACAGATCGCACTCCTGTTTGGTGGAGAACTGCAGAGGGTTCGCGACGCATGGTGGCTTCGAAGGTGCATTCTTGGAGCCGGTTTGCCACTTGGATGGAGGTTCAGATAAACTTCTCCAATCCCATCGAGTTGTCCTGTGCAGCGAGTTGCAGCCTCAGGTGAGGATCCAGCCCTTGCTGGAACTTTGTCAGGAGTGCTGCTTCGTTCCACCCACTGGCGGAGGCTAAGGTTCTGAAAGTTAAAACAGTCATTAATGGAACTTTCACCTTGCTGGAGTTTAAACAGTTTCTCGCCAGTGGTGGAAGAGTCAGCCGATTGAGTGAACACCTCCCGGAAGTATGTTGTAAACTTATGGTAATTATGCACTACACTGCCATCCTGTTGCCAGATGGCCTCAGCCCACTGAAGGGCTTTACTGGTAAGCAGGAAGATTATGTACGCAATTTTCGCTCTATCAGATGGGAACCTGTGAGGCTGCATCTCGAAAGTGAGGGAGCATTGGAGAAAAAATCCATTGCAGTTCTCCGCCTCGCCACCGAAGGGCGTTGGTGCTGCCATGGGACTGGCGTGCACGGGTAGTGTCGGCGAAGAAGCGGTTGTTGCCGGAAGTGGTGCAGTGGAGGTGACGGCTTGACGGAGTAGTTCCACCAGCTCGCGTAATGGGTCCGGGCCCGTTGGGTTCATTGTTGTGGTCTGACTTTCTGTTATGGAAATACAGACTCAACAGACAATGATCTTTTAGAGAACCCGAATGGGCATTTTATTGACAGGTTGTGAGGTATTGGAAAACAAAGGATCAATAAACCGGAAAGTCTTAACTGTATGGAGAGTGGAGCTTGTGGACGAGCGAGGACAAACAGGTGAAACGAAGAACATCCAACGTACACGAACAAGGAGGCAGAAACGGGAACCAGGAGACGGGACGAGGAACCAGGAGACGAGACGTGGAGCAAGGAGATGGAACGAGAAGAATGACACAGCGCGAGAGGTTGATCAGGTGCGTGACGGAGTCTGTAGCCATATGTGAAGTCAGACGCTGAGTGAGGGGAAGTGAGGTGTATTTAAGGTGTGGTGCTAATGTGAATCAGGTGTGTGCTCAGAACTCGGGTGATTGGGAACGAAGGCTGAGGGTGGAGTCTGGTGTTTCCATGACATATACAGTATATAGTGAGGTCAATAAGTATCTGATTACCCTGTGATTTTGCAAGTTCTCTTACTTAGAAATCATGGAGGGGTCTACAGTTTTCAGCATAGGTGCATTTCCACTGTAAGAGACAGAATCTAAAAAGAAAAATCTGGAAATCACATTGTATGATTTTTTAACATTTTATTTGTGAATTACTGTGTCAAATAAGTATTTGATCACTTGCTTATTAGCCAGATTTCTGACACTCAAAGACCTGTTATTTTGCTTTTAAATAGTCCATCTACACTCTGCTCATGATTCTAAATTAGTTAATTAGGTGAAGAGTGAGTGTGATGGGTGTGTCTGATCAGCGACGATGATGGTGGCTTTGCAGGTGCAGCATGTGGGGTAGATGTCTTCAATAGTTTGAAGAGAGACCCCGATGATCTTCTCTGCTGTCCTCACTATCCGCTGTAGGGTCTTGCGGTCCGAGATGGCAGACAGTGATGCAGCTGCTCAGGATGCTTTTGAGTCCTCAGCCTTCTGAGGAGGAAAAGACGCTGTTCTCGTGTAAGGAGCTGGTGTTGAAGTACCAGGTTAGGTTCTTCTCCAGGTAGACACCCAGGAATCTTGTGCTGTTGATGATCTCCACAAAGGAGCCTTCGATGTTCAGCAGAGAGTGGTCGCTCTGTGTCCTCCTGAAGTCAACAACCATCTCTTTTGTCTTATCAACGTTCAGAGACAAATTGTTGTCTTTGCACCAGTCCATTACCCTCTGCACTTCCTCTCTGTATGCTGACTCATTGTTCTTGCTAATGAGACCCACCACGGTCGTGTCATCAGCAAACTTGATGATGTGGTTCAATCTGTGTGTTGAAAATCTCCAGCTACAATAAACAGTCCATCCGTGTGTATGTTTTGCAGTTCACTGATCTTTGCATACAGTTCCCATAGCACTTCCTTGCATTAGTGCTAGGTGGAATGTACACGATAATGAAAACGGTGGTAAATTTTTGCGTTAAATAAAAAGGTCTACATCTAACAGTCACAACTTCCACCAGCGATGGCCAACTAGAAACTAGCACAGAGTTCTTACACCATTCTGTGTTGCTATAAACACACAAGCCACTGCCGCGAGTCTTATCGCACAGAGCTGCATTTCTGTCGGCGCAAAATGAGGCTAGCCCATCAATCCACCATCACCACTTTCTCAGAAAAACCCTGGAAGATGTTTTATTTATAAAACCCTCACTAGGACAAGAAGATAAGTCTCTGTGTGATGTGAATTAAATGTGCTGCTGCCAGTAAAGGAAGTCAGAGAAAGTTACACATAAGAGGAGGGGCATGAGTGGCTTCATGTGGTTACAGTGTGAAGACATTTGAGCTTCAGTTCTGACTGAAGCTCTTACTCAAACTTCTACTCATACTAACAGCATCTGCACTTTCAGAAGAAAGCTTCCTCATCTCCACTCACTGAACACTGAAACTGAAACACCTCTAATCTAAACTGAATTACTGCATCTCTCTGCAATTACTACATCTCAAATGTAAGAATAAAATTATTTTCTCTTGGCCTTGAAAGTAACATTGTGTAACTCTGTGTTGTGCTTCCAGGCGTCTCACCACTTCAGTATCTTTTATCTCTGTGTCGGCATCTTAACCTTCAACACCGCCTGCAGTCTTGTAAATAACTACTACCATCTCATCTTGCTCAGAAAACCACTGAAACATCTCTAATCTATAAAAGATTAAAAAAAACATGAAATGACTGTGTCTCTCGGTGGACGTGACTGACAGGCTGAGCATCTGTACTCTGTGTACAGAATTAAATGTGATCTCAGTAAAGGAAGTGCCATATGATGATGTCATTGTTAACCACTAATCTCATTTACACACACACACAAAAAAAACACATACTAACAGGGAAATAAAACAATGTACACTCGTGCAATTGTCCACTAAAAAGCTCACCAAGGTCTGCTGGTATTCCTTATGGTTATTCATTCTGATTTTAGGACTGAAGGAACCTAAATTAATTAATTGTCTATCAATCTATCTATCTATCTATCTATCTATTCATCCATCCATCCATCCATCCATCCATCCATCCATCCATCCATTCATCCCAGCCATTCATCCCAGCCATCTCAGCCATACATCTATCTCAGCCATAATATTAAACAATGGTTCCCTTTATGCCACCAGGACAACTCTGGCCTCTGGGGCCATGACTGTGCAGGGCCCCTGTGGTGTGCTGTGGTGTCTAGCAAAAGGATGTTGGCAGGGGAACCTTTGAGTTGCAGGATGATGCGTACATGATTCTCACCTGTTTGTCGATCCGATTGAGATCTGGGGAAAACCTTCTGGGCCCTGTGCAATTTGTGGAGCATTGGTGTGGGACCGGAAGGGTCAACTCTGAACCAGATCCGTGTTTCCTTCAGAAAATGAATGTAACAGTCACATCCATTGTAGCAAATGTTTTTTTTTTTTAATCTGACTATTTTATGATTTGTTTCCCAAGATTTAGCCCGGCTTATTTTTGCACAACCGGCCAAATACGCAAAAAACCTGTCCTGCACATCTGATGTAAATGTGTGCACATCTGATGTGAATCCAGTGCGTAGGGTATGTGGCTTCTCAGGGTCTACGAAAAACCTACCATGTAGATCTGACGCAGAAGCATAACTCAAGCTTTACTGGTTCGCCTGTGTGAAATTAGCTGCAGGTTTCATATTGCCACCTCTAATCATCTATTTATGCACATGTAGAAACAGTGGGTTTGGCTTATAGCCATATAATAATTATAAACAATAATTTATAATAAGCAGACTGATGATGTGCTAAATCATTCTGGATGTGCACATGCGCAGCTTATCAGTCTGCACACGTGTTAAGTGTCCTGATCCTTTTGCCTAAAATATAGACCAATCAAAAAAGGCAGAGAATAAAGTTCTCTGAGTAAACTCTGAGGAAATCATTGATAGCAGTCTGGAGGGTATTTTGAAGGTCTGTAAATAATGATGAACAGAATACGTGGAACACCTTTCAGCAAAATCCCTAGATATTCAAAAGGCAAATACTGACCAAATGACACTTGCTTGCATTGATAACCATCTTTAAGTAGAGCAGCTACACCTCCACCTCTCCTAACAGTTCTGCAGATACTCGTGAAAGTAAAGTTAGGAGGAGCTGTTTCATTAAGGACTGTTGCACTGCAGCTATCTTCTAACCAATTATTAATTTAAAAACATAAAATCCAATTTGTTAGAGGTGATCAAATTATTGATTAAGAATGATTTATTTTTTAATGAGCGAATATTTAAAAATGCTAACTTGATGGCATTACTTTTTGTCCCCACAGTAATCTTAGTTTGATGCATAATAGATGGGTCAGCTGTACGGCTTGAGAAGGCCTTAGACTTTCTATCCCGTGTTAAAACAGAGATAGAGAAAGCTACAGGCACACTGGGTTCCCGCTTGTTCTGTAAACATTTGTGAATGTTATTGCTATCATAGCGGGGACACGACACATATCATTGAGAGCGGCTATCTGTTTGTTTTGTTTCACCAAGACTAGATGGGGGAGGGGGTTTGAGCCCTGGCGCTGTGGCAGCGGTCGGAGAGCTCTCCCAGGAGGGGGAGGGCAAGGTGGGGCCACAGGCCTTGGTGGTGGAGGAGCCCGCTGTTTTTTAATTGGCATCTGGGGGCTTGCAGCATAAGAATGGGAGAGTTTGGTCCCAGTATACACCAGTTCCTCCATTTTCTGTGAGAAGCTTAGAAGTGGAGATGTTGGAGAGAGGGATAGTGTGTCTGGTGAGATGGGCTCTGGTGTTTCTGGTGGATGTAGTAAATTGTCCTGAATTCCCTGGCTGTTTTCCAGAAAGTTATCTTGGAGCTGTTGGAGTATGTCACAGTCTGTCTGTGATGAGCTCTGTAGGCAGGACTGAGCTGGGATGTCCACGAGCAGTGGTTGTTTTGGCTGCGTGGTTTTATCAATGTCCTTGTGAGACTCTTTACCCACATTATGACTCGAAAGCTGTCTGTGGTCGGTCAAACTTTGTCCAGGTGTGCATGTGTCATTCAGGTTGAGAGGATTGGCACATTCTGCTGAAGGATGATAGAGGGAGAAATAGATATTTTCCTTTAGCACTCTTGCACCAAGTTTGTTTGGGTGGAGACCATTCAGTTTAAACAGTTGTCTATGGCCCCAGAAAAGATTGAAGTTGTCGATGAAGTTGACTCCTTTTGAACTGCAGGTAAGCACCTAAACACAACATATGCTGGTATAATTGCTGGTCAAGCTGGTGACCTTTTATGCTGGCCTATGCTGTTTTTTCTAATTTGATTTCAATTGATTACTTTTTAAAAATATGGATTTATTGGCAGTGCATTTATATAAAAGGTTTTTGTTGTGTTTTTAGACAACCCAGCAGATATTTAATAAATATATGTAAAATAATGTATTTACATGTTTTTAGTAAATTGATTATTTCTGTCTCTAGTATGTTAATGCATTTAAAGACTACATGGTCCAGTTATTTACTGTACATCACACACTATTTTCAGTACTATATATTAAAATACAAAATAATGAGCTAAAATGGTAACCAATTTTAACTAGCAAAATCTTACTGCTGGTCTTCCATCAGTTATGCTGGTTCACCAGTTAAACCAGCACCAAACCAGCACTAACCAGTATTAACCAGCACAGACAAGCATATATATCAGTCTGGCCTATGCTGGATTTTTCAGCAGAGTAACAATATGAGAGTGCAGGAGGTAATGCTGGAGCGCTACGAGAGACTCAAAACTTAGGTTTCATCAATTTTTTTATAAATGAAAATTATAGATGTCTGGTTCATGGGCTAGCAAGCAGGGCCTTAATGTTTATACTGTATGAGCTGCTAAAGTAAATAAGATAATAGGAAGACAGATCAGTTTCATCTTCTAGTGTCACTGGATCGTATTCAGAGTTGAGCTACGTGCACACTGTGAGCTTGTGTTTCTGTAATTGTGGAAATCTGTATTGAGAACTCATATACAGCTACAGACTTAAGTGCTATTCACAAGTGGCATGAGATAGATGTGTAAATGATGCAGCTGTAAATGATGCTTGAGATTTTTTTTTCTTAATCACTTAAGTGGGAAGCTGTAATAGGTAAATAAGTCTATTTTTTTTTTCAATATGTTTTCGAATACCCATATCCTGTTACCATTTGACTTATAAGCTCGATTGTGTTTAATGGGAAAAGGAGTATTGGAGGCCTGGGTGTGTTTTTGTTTATTGCTGTCAAGTGAATCCACTGAGCTTCTCTAGTTGACAGTTTGCAGACGTCTTTTATGAGGCTGGTAAACTCGTAATTTTTTTTTGTAAATATATATGTAAGCTTGTTTAAAGCTGAGTATGTGTAATTAGATGGATGTGGTGGAGATTTGCTTCATTAAATTGCAATAATGTTGAATTAAATTTTCTAGGCTATCCATTTAGGTGGTAAAATGTCCTCTGTGTATAATTCAGAGGTTCGCAGCGGTAGCTCATTGGTTAAGTTATTGGGCTACTGGTCAGAAGGTTCCATGTTCAAACCCCAGTACCACCAAGTTGCCACTATTGGGTCCTTCACCCTCAAAGGCTAAAATGTATAATGAAATAAAATGTAAGTTTCTCTGGATAAGGGTGTCTATCAAATGCTGTAAATGTACTAAAATAATTACAAATTCATTTACAGTGGAACCTCGGTTTGCGAGTGTTCCGCAAGACGAGCGAAGATTTTTTATAAATTTTGACTTGAAAAAGGACAACAAGTCTCGGTTTACGAGTACTGAGTATCATGTATCATACATGCGCATTTTGTTTTGACGCCGAGCGTTGCTGGGTCTTAGTTCGCGTCTCTCATTGGCATAATCAATATCCGTGCACGCGTGTACTGTTTACTATAACACTGTGACCACGTGTGTGTACGTAAAACAGATTTTATTTCGTGTCTCTATACGTGTGTGTACAGCGCGCGTGTAAAGCAAAAGGAAGTCTCATTAGAGAGGTTAAAAATCCATTTTCTCTCTCTGCTCAAGGCTCAGCCTGCTCTTTGTGTCTGTGTGCGCGCATCATTAGACACCGTGCCACACACACACACACAGATCCCTCTTACTTTCGCCTTCACAGACACACACACATACACACTCTTTCACACACTCTCTCTGTCTTACACAGAAACACTGCTTTGTTGCGAATATTTTCAAAGGTAAAATGCAGGTTAATTTGTTTTATTTTTTACTTTACAGCAGTGATTCCATTAGTGTGTCGCTCACTCGAGTGTCATTAGAGATATTTCTTGTTTATTTTTCTAATAAAACAGTGTTTGCGTTGTGTGCGCATGTGTGTGTGAAAAGAGTGGAGGAAGGGTAACTGTGTAAGATGAGAAGGGGGGGGGGGGCTCCTTACTTTGGC
>JAOTRS010128852.1:0-14056 GCA_028565755.1 Dinotopterus cunningtoni
AAGGGTAAATAAGAACAGAATACATAGTGAATTAATACAACTAAATATATAAATAATAATTAATATTTTTCTAAAAATATACAGACAAAAAGTACCACACAAAAACATGGGCAAACAAACAAATTTAAACAACTGACTGTATGGAGGTTTCTCTAGGCCATTAAGATGGTCCTGGACTCTGCTGATGCATAGAGCTAAAAACAGTTTTATCAATAATAGAAGTGGAGGACATATTTACTTAAACACTTTTTCTGTTATATTGAACTTCCAGCCTCCTAACACTCTGCATGCCGACAAATCAATCACACCCATCCGTTATCACCCAAATGAGGATGGGTTCCCTGTTGACTCTGGTTTCTCTTAGGGTTTCTTCCTATTGCCACCTCAGGGAGTTTTTCCCTTGCCACTGTCACCCTTGGCTTGCTCATCAGGGACAAACTAATAATTATGATTTATACATATTTCTTCACACATTTTATACTCATTTTGACCATTTTTTAAAATTCTGTTAAGCTGCTCTGTGACAATGACCATTGTTAAAATTGCTATATAAATAAAATTTAATTGAATTATTTGAAAGGTAAAACAATTTACAATTGTGAGCAAGGTAAACATTTATATGAATTGTTTAAAATTATTTTTTCATACAAATAAAGTTTTTTCCTCTACTCTGTCAAACATCTCCATTAAAGACCTCACTGAGTAAAACCTTTGTTTGATGCCAGTGAAAACAGTACAGTTCAATAAAACCATGCTTTTTTGGGTAAGTGGAGTTTGACATGATTGACACAAAGGTGCTGATTTCATGCAGTTTGTTATCCTCATGTTCTCTCTGTGCTTGGTGGGTTTCCTCCGGGTACTCCGGTTTCCTCACACAGTCCAAAGATATGCAGGTTAGGCTAACTGGCGTTCCCAAATTGCAGTGTGTGAATGAGAGAGTGTGTGTGTATATATATGTGTGTGTGCCCTGTGATGGATTGGCACCCTGTCCAGGGTGTACCCTCCCTCATTCCCTAAGTCTCCTGGGATAGGCTCCATGTCCCTGCAACCCTGAATACAGGATAAAGCGGTATAGAAGATGAGTGAGAGAGTAAGAGTGTTATCATTTTCATTCCATTTCAATTATAATGCATGTCCAATGGCCATTTTAGCTTGTTGGGTAGCTGGGGTCAGAATAGTGGTTCAGCCATGATACAGCGCACCTGAAGCAGAGATGGATGAGCACCTTGCTCAAGGGCCCAATCACAGCAGCTTGGTGGTGCTGGGGAATGAACCTCAATCTTCTAATCTGTAACCCAGAGCCCTAATGGTTAAATCACCACTGCTCTGGTTGGAAACAACATCTTATTAAGAGGAGTGCACAGATAATTCTTGCAGCTGAAACTTTGAGCAACACTTTTTCCCTGACCAATCAGCAGCAGTGTGGTTTAAACCTAGAGTCTGTGAAACCCTGGTTTGCAATGCAACAGGTTTAGGGGAAGGGCGTGGAGTTTACAGTTAACAGTTTGTTCACTCTTTCCTATAGATCAGTGACTGAGTGTTGGCTCATTCTTCCAGATTTCTCCGTGCCTGAGACAGAGAGAGAGCTGTGTCTCCACCGCACCCACATCCCAGCATGAATGAACACGTTGTTTGGAGACAGCAGCTTTGTATTCTGCTCACTGAACACAGCTGCTACTATTACTGTTCCCACTGATATTAATTAACACATGCCTAAAGTTAGAACATTATCTGATTAACATAGTTAACCAAACTACTAGCGCATTCAGACGTCACCTCGGCAGTACGAGCACATCTTCATCAAACTGTGTCAAAACAAAAGGGCTGTTTTAATACGTTAATACCATTTGCAGTATGCGCTAGCTCCAGTAGCTAGGCTAAATGCACTCCGAGTGCTCACTCTGCCCCGCATCCTCTCCGCTTACCTTCTTTTCGGCACCGCAGTCACTTTAGCAGCGTTGGACCTGGGCGTCTCGGCTTTACACTCTTGCGTGGATAACGCCGTGTGTCCATTTCCCTCGCCTTTCTGCAAATGGCCGACTATAATTCTCAGTCTTTGCCGTGCACTTCTTTGCCGCTCGGAGATGTCGGTGTTTGACGCCATGCTGCTTCCGTATTTGCGAGCCGGAAAGCGGCGCTCTGTCAGAGGTCAGCCAGCTCCTAGACGAGTAGGAGGGAGAAGCGGAATCCCAATCACGTGACTATTCCCTACACAAGGGCACTACATAGGCTAGGAAATAACGGTTATTTACTATAGACCGAGTGCACTTCATATCGCTCAGTGAGCCGTTTGTTATACAGCCATTCTAACATCAAACCCGGGTCTTTTAGCATTCTTATGAGTCAATCTTCTTGTGATTTGATAATTTATCATCACCAGTTTAACCAATATAAAGTACAGCGTGACCTTTTTATTTGTGGAAAATTTGTTTTAAAGGACAGACCAAACAGGAAATATACATTTTAGGTAAGTGTGTTAAGATTTGCTTATTAAGGTATCCTTGGTTAGGTGTTGGTTGAATGTTGAGTTATTTGTAATGATTTGAGAACATAAATCATTTCCAGCTAATTTAACTCATGCTTATTTTTATTTTAACATCCAATAGTAGGCCTAATTTTCTGTCCTTTTTATTAATTGATTTGGATAAATTATGGTTATTGAATGAGTGAACTTCACTAAGTTCTGTCTTCACTATCTTACATTGGCAGATTTCTTTATATGTCCTGAGAAGAGTTTAGTTGAAATCATATGCTTGAATAATCAAGCAGGTCAGGTCTGAATAAAACAAACTCAGCTAATCTCAGTATTCAGTTTCCTCTGCTGTGCAGTCTGTATTTGGTATTGTGGTAGTGAAACATGAGCTTGATGTTTGCTACTTGTGTCTGTATTACTTCAGAAACGTCAAAAACAATTGAAATGCATGTGAATTCCAGTCCAGTTTGAAAGGCCATAAATGCATATCACTGTGGGTTTTCTTATTTTAAACACCGCTTAAATCTTTTAGACAAAACAGGTTATATCTGTCTTCCGTTACTGCTTTGTCCTGGTCAGGGTTGTGCTGTATCCAGGGAGCTTATACAATAAACACTGGGCGTAATGCACGAATAAACCCTGGATTGGACAACACATGCTATATGTAGGCAGCTGATCAAGGGCGTAGCTTTTTGTGTTCAACATTTAGGGGTTTATATATACACCCATTTAGGGGTGTCTGAGGACACAATCCCCATCCCCCAACTCCACATGCCAGATTTTTTTTTTCAAATAGCCTGTTTCACATAAATTTTAAGACAAATAGACATACCAAACACCATGCTCTAGATAGCCTATACAACTAGTGCAGTTGAATAGCATAAAATCATTTATTTTGTATAAAAGTACTAAATTTGTAATGCATCAATTTGTTGCTCTAGTATTATGAAATAGCATACCTCCTGTTGGGAAGAGATTTCTTTTTGCTTTTTTCTCTAATAACCAGTCATTTTTTTATGACCAATTATTCTTTTTGCTTGAGAATTACATTAAATTGAGAAGCCAACCACTTTATCATGTTTTATAACAGTTAGTAATTTTAATTAATCATTATATTATATTTAGGGGGTTGAACTGGCCAGCATTGATTAATGGGCTTACAACTCCCCATCTCGCCTGTATATTACTTCTTTACTGAAGATTTTCAGAGGACTTTAAGCACATTATGATGATGAGACTTTTAAATAAAGGCCATACATCTGTGAATGATGATCCTAGCTAAGATGGCTCAGAGCCGACTGCAGTTGTTCCTTCAAACATTTAGCTAGTGAAATGCCTGGTCCTTGAAAATCGATGAATAACTTGTTACCAACTTGTGGACGAGACCCATCTGTGTGTGGGGATTGTACACGCAATCATTTCATGAACACTACTTGTACATTACAGGAGTTGCCACATCCCCCGTTAAGTCATGACCTCCCTCCATGTGATTTCCACAATGTTTGGGGCATCAAAGGAGCTCCTGGGAGGCCAGAAATGAAGCAGGCAGTCCGACAATGTCTCTGATGTATAGCAGGGGTTGTATAGAGAAATACAGAGTTTTTACTCTCATAACCCTGTTCTGTTATCAAAAGTCCCAGTTTGGCTTGAACACACCCATGTATCTATCTCTCTCTCTCTCTCTCTCTCTCTCTCTCTATTTTTTTTTTTTTTTTTTAGCAGGTAGCATAAAAAATTTAAAGCATGATGCTTTATGCTGCATACATGTATACACGTCTTGTTAAACACGTATTGAACCTTTTTTAATATAAGGTATACAGAATTTTATATTATGACCTACAAATTGAAAAAAAGTACTTGCAGAAGGAGAAAAACACATAAGGTTTATGTTTATAATGAGTAAATGATTTATGTAATTTATTAATGAAAGCAACCGGAAGACCAACAACAACAGTGTCTAACAAAAATGGCCACTGCCTTCTGAACCTTGTATGATTTCTTTTAGTTGTATTAGATTTCAGTTCACTTGGGGTTTAAAGCAGGACATACTATTTGGGTTGAGGACGTTAAGCCTTGCAGACATAGTGAGCTCTATATACTCTTGTTACCTGGGCCCTTCTGAACAACCATGCACCTTTGACAGAAAGCCAGGCATGTGCAGGTCTGAGCAGAAGCTGCTCAGATTGGATTGGTATTCATTACTATCCTAAACCCTTTAACCTAAAACAGCAAAAACTGTCAACATCGTTGTAGTCTGCCTCCTCTTGGTCTGGATGTATAAAAAAAACAACAACACAAACACTCAACAATTCTTTTAACATAGCTAGACTACAAAATGCTTCTTTACTAACAGAGTTGTGAATGTTATAAATTTTCATAAAGTCAGTGACTAGGTTTGGTGTAAAATAAATACTATCCTTCTATTTGTGTATCTTCTGAAAGTTTGCATTTTATTGAAAATTAATAACAATGAAAATGTTACACATAAAAACTAATTGAGACAACTTCATTTGGTTATGGTCGCTGAAGAAGAGACGGAGCCAACGCCATCAGGGGGCTTGTGTGGTTGTTATTCCTCCCTTCCAGATGTAATATTTGTTTCCTCCAGGCCAGAGCATTAAACTCCCAAAACAAAGTTCTGTAATGCACTGACTGCAAACAACTAGAGCCAGAGTGTATTACAGAACTTTACTTGGAAAGCCACAGAAGAACTTGCTGATCCTCTCCTCCTATAGAACTTCTCACCTTCCCAATGTCAGAATCAAAAAGGGGAAAAAGCATGTTAGAGTTTTCAAATTAATTCAAACAGCATGTAAAATATTTCTTCTTACCCAGTAATGATCACTCTCTTATTCTACACATTCAAACAATTAAACAAACACATTAAAAGCAATAAATTTTAATAACTATTCAGGATGCAACAAATGTAGAAAGTAAAATATGGATGAGCAGGAGCTGAGAGGCCTATAATGATGGTAAGGGATTGTAGTGATGGTAAAGGGAATAAAAATTAAAAGAAAATGATAAAATGTCTCCGGTTGAACTGTTATGTTCATTTCCCCTACTACTCACAGATATCTATATACAGTATAAAGTTACACATCTGACACATATGGGTTCGCGTTTACATGAACATAACTTCTTTATGTGTAATAAAATAAGTAGTAGTGGGAAATGAAACTATGACTCGACATGAGAATGGTTCAGGTTTACTTTCAAGGCTCAGCCTTACCTTGCTTCAAGGTTGTGAAGTGAACAGTCATAGCGGGGGATAGGTAAAACAGCTGACGTGTCTATTTGGAGCTGTGCATAAGCCCATTATGTGATGAAAATCAAACGACTGGTCAATCCTGGAATGGTTTACCAACACAGTTAGCGCTTAACTATTCTAAACCGAATGCGTAACTGTTCTAAACTAAATATTAAACCCCGGGAATGCAAAACAGAACTATAACCAAAGACGTGCAGTTAACGAGAATGACATCTGCACGCAACAAGTTATTTCGTCCCACCGTAATAAAGCACAAACTATGGTTTTCAATCAAACTATGCCATTATGTGTGCACCAGAAGAGAGAGAGTGCAGGTAACCCACTTTCTGCAGAAGAGAGAAAAATGTTGAACATACCTGCTGGAGTTCACAGCTGCAGCACTTCATGCACGAGCATGAATTAAATGCATACAAGCGAAAGCACAGTGATTAAATATTGGCAATCAGAATTAAGATCTCCCACGCAGAGGTCTTTACTCGTCTTTTTTTTTTTTTTGTTGCCCGGACTGAGGGTTCGCTCAGGCGTCTTAACGCCGCCGTGTCTTTCCGCGTCGCTCGCGCACACAGCTGGAAGAATGTCGACGTGGAGCTGCCAATCGTGAGCGCGCAATCACGGACGCGCTTCAGGCAGAGGGGGAAAAGAAAAAAAGTTTCGATTTTGGTGTAATTTTCAGTCAGGCACAGGGCTTAGTGGGTAGACTGGAGGTAGAGTGTGAAGTTCTTCACAGATACGTGTCAGTAAACTTGGTGAAATGATTAAAAAATATCCTCATTGAGCAGCAGAGTACACTCTCAAACAAAAAAGTTGATACTGGGATAGACTATTACTTGAATATGTATTATGCATTATTTTTACAAGGTACCCTTACTGTATTGCACCTTTAATAATATGGTTTAACGATTTAAAGCGCATAGCTGCACCTTATGGACGGCGGTTGTACCCTTAAATAGATAATAATTTAGAATTAAATGTCATGTGTCAGTGCAGATGAAAATGCACAGTAAGATACAATATATTGACTTTTAAGGGTTAGGATAAGCAAAGGTACAGTCTATGTTGTTTTTTTTTACCATGTGTGTTTGGATTCATTGTAATGTTGTTGAAAAATCTGTCTCACAGATGTACAAAGGTTTAGACAGAACTAAACTACTGTACATAGTTTAGTTTAAAACTTCATACAAAATAGACTATGTTTAACTAACGTGTACAGCCACACTTTGATATTGAGTGATTGTCCCCAAAACAAGATTCTGGCTGATTTTTAAAAAATGGGCAAAGGGTTCATTTGGGTCCAATGAAATTTTCACAAGTGAGCAGGTGACCAGTAGAGGTCGCAAGCTAATAGGCGGAGAGTTTTACAAGCAGGTTAGGACATGATTTTCAAGGCCACGATGGCAAATATTGCCATCACTGCGTCTTTACAGGTCAGATAGAGGACATTTACCTATGGTCAGACATACTCTATTTTGAGTCCCATTCCGGCATATGCATGTCTGCTAGGGGAACAGGTCTGATTTAAATAGTTGAGAGCAATGCTAGACTTGTTCTAGCACTTGCATTTCAGTGGTTCCTCTCGTCCAAACTAGTTTACCTATTACTGGTCATTTCCTGTTGCACATGCACAGACCGGTGTTAAAATATTTTATTGGTATTGCGGTACAAAACGTCTCCAGTTTTTGTATGGCACAGACCGGGGTATTTGGAAGCATTTACACTAATTCACCACCTAATTTTGACCTTCAAAATCACATTATAGTGTAGCGATTGTGCAATTCACATAATAGTTCCCATATATCTCCTCAGAGCGAAATAGCCCGATTGCTTGTGGTTGCGTAGAAAAGGGGCGACTCCATCCTCAGCCCAAGCAGCGACTCTGATTGGATGCCGGTGGTTTGGGGCGGGTCAATCACATGCCTGGGGCTTCCTGTAAATTTTCATAACTTCACAGTGTGTATTTCCGTCATCATCGGCTGGCAGCGCGTCCGTGATTAATTTAGACTGTTTTATTTCTTTTTCGTGGTTTAAAGAAATACAGAATATAACAACATATCGGGAGTTCCCTTTTGAGGAAAAACAGTAAATCTCGCCAAAATGATGGAGATTGAGTTACCGAAAATGCACCCGATTCAACAGGTATTTGATTTTCTCAATCATTCTTACTGTTTTAACATCCGATAAAGAGACGATCTATTGTACAGTTGATTTTAATTTCAAAGAACCTGTCAACCTGTCTCTCACGTGTCTCGCCGTTTCACTGGTGGATTGTATTGCATGAAGTGTGTAATGTTGGGGACTTTCGATATATTGCTCGGGCTGAACATCACCGAGAGACTGCTGTGGTTTTAGCGACACTGTCAGTGTGTCATCATCGTGTTTACGCAATTATACCACGGACTCGGATCATTTACATAATCTCTCATTTTTTAAAATAAATTAAGCAACTTTGTGGAGAAAGCGTTATCCGTTATCAGGAGGCGTTTCTTGCGCTGTTTCTGATCCTGCGCGTGCTCTTGATGAAAATTCTGCCAAGTCATGGAAGCTGGACCGCGCAGCCAAACACAGTCCCGGAATCCAGAAGGACAGCCTCAGTTAGCCACTCATAACCCACCGTAATGTCACATTAACCTATGATATCTCTATATAAACGTGTTATTGTTCCGTTCCATCTTATCTCCTGCCCCTTCACTCAGCCCCATAGCGTGCGAGCTCGTGCTCTCAGACTCTTAGCCTTTGATCTCCCTCTAACGTTACACTCGGCGTTACACAATCAGAGGCGGCGCTGTTTTTTTGTCTTTAGGCAACTCTTGTCATGCCAGACCACTTTGTGCTGGTGGCCAGGTGTTACACAATACATATTATTATTACAAGATTAACTTTTAAACAGTCTGAACCCAATATAAAAAGTCCATCCATCCATGAACCTCTGTAGTCCAATTAGGGACTGTGGAGGCCAGTGGTGACCATTTTATTTTTTCCCATTTTTATGACCATGGTTGGAACTCTGGTCAACATTCACATACCTTGGGCAATTTGGGAACTCCAATTAGCCTAACCTGCATGTCTTTGGACTGTCGGAGGAAACCGGAGTACCCGGAGGAAACCCACCAAGTACGGGGAGAACATGCAGTTCTCTATGCAGATAGAGAATAATGCTAATAATGTAAGTTTATTTTGTGATCAGGACACCTCTCAGTCTCTGTTCTGCCTTTTATTATGGAACAATAGATTTGTTTAATAAACAGGTGCTGAACAGGTTTAGCAAACATTTTTCTTTTCTCCATATAAAAAAGAAAAGCAGTGTTAGTTACACAAGTGAAGTCTTTCAATTCCCTTATTTTTGTAAAAGAGGAAGTGATATTATGTTCTTGAGCACAGATTATATGTGTGTTCTCAATGTTTGTGTGGGTTTCCATCCTCCTCCTTAAAACATGCCAGAAAGTGGATTAGCTACACTTAAAATGAGCGAAAGAGTGTGTGAATGTTGGTACACATGTGGTGTACCTTTTTGTACTAACATTTCATTCACACTGAGAAATGAAGGCGCTTTTCCTTGTTGCCGGGGTAGTGCTACCATGGGTTGATCTTTTGTACCTTATAATCCATAATTAAATCTTAAGAAACACTACTGCACCTTCTGAAAGCTACATAATAAGGTTACAAAAACATGTACCTTTTATAGAAACACCTGTGTGAGAAGGAAGTGGACAATTTGATACCTTTATTTCATGTTTCAATAATGCTTGTCCTACACCTAGTTTTCCTGGCACAGGCTTCAAATCCTATGTGACCCTGACCAGGATAAACCGGTTAAAAGGAACGAATAAGGAAGTGATATTTAAGTACTTTCTTTACCTGGAAACTGACCCAATTCTGTAATACTACTTCCTTTTTTAGTCTAAGAAGGAACATACATGTTACATACTGTATGGTAATGAGTACTTTATTCCAGCACTGGAGCTTAGCATGGTGAGGCGATTTCTATTCTTTATAAAAATGTCACAGAGACATAAATAGCTGAACATAATTCCATAGAGGGAATAAATGTGAAAACAAACAATGCAATATAATTCAATGTTCAAATCATTATGTATATCAGAATGCCTACTTTACATTAGGAATAATGAGATATGCTTAAAAACATCCGATAATTTAATTAAATATCTTTTTCATTAGATGTGCAGAAAACATTTTTGTGATATGTACAAAGTGGGTTCAAGTCAAACCGGGACTTTTGATTGTGCAGCAAAAAAAAATGAGAGTAAAAGCTACCTTAATTTCTCTATATAATCCCAGTGTTTCACTAGTGCTTGGATACGATCAAAGTAGAAAGCTTTCTCAGTATGCTGGAGATATGATTGGACTACCAGCTTTATGCCCGTAACGCTGGCCTCCAAGGAACTCATTTATAATGCCAAAACATGTGGAAAGAGCTAGGAGTGAGGTCAGGACTGTATGGGGGATGTGGCAATAACTCCCAGCCAAGTTCCTGTAATAGGCAAGTGGTGTTCGTGAATGATTGTGATTTCCTATAGATAGAAGCGTCTCTTCTGCAAGTTATCAACAAGTTATCCATTGATTTTCATGGATCAGGCATTGCAGTAGCTTAATGTTCATGGGAATCAGCTGGGATCATCATGCACAGACATGCAGCCTTCTTTAAAACGTTTGCACAAATGTTTTACTGTGGCTTAGAGTCTCATCACTGCGCTGTGTTTGAAGTCTTCAGGAAATGTAATTTTTACTTGTTTATTTACCAGAAATGTCATCACAAGTCCCAGTTTGAGTTGAATGTCCCTCTTAGAATGTGGAATGAAAGTTAAATTTCATTAAAATGACTAAGTAAAATGAAATCTATTTCAAATTATTGTAAATTAAAAAATTGCATTTATTTAAAAAATTGAGAAAACGTGCATCATCAGAGGAACAACATGGTACAACAAAGCCATTCCTTAAGCTTCCATAGGACCTTGACAACAAATAGAAGTTTATTAACTTTAATATACTTCATGTTTCAGTTCAGTTGTGATGTACTGTATAAACATTTTTTTTATGTTTTTTTTTTTTTGAGTGAAAGTGCAGTTAATATACAGTATACTTTGTATATATGCACAGTGAAGGTCATAACCTCCAAAAGGCACCTTGATCTAGTGTGGTCTAGATACTAACAATTAAGCTAATATTGATGTATGGACAAATCATTGAGATACTCATGGAACAACGACGGAACACTAATTATTGGGTACATTTCCTGGGGAAGTAGAAACATCTGTAGGGTATCAGCTGGATCCAAGCACACAGTGATAATAAGTAAACTCATTTTGACCGGGAACATGCGTTAAATAATGGTAATACTACAATTTACATTTAAGCATTTGGCAGACACCCTTATCCAGAGTGACTTACATTTTTTTACATCTGAGCAATCGAGGGTTAAGAGCCTTGCTCAACGGCCCAACAGTGACAACTTGGTGATGCTGGGACCTTCCAGTCAGTAGTCCAATGCCTTAACCACTAAGCTACCCCTGTCCCTACTTGACTTACAAAAGAACAAGCTGGTGAGCAGGCTTATTTGCACAGCAAAGCTGGCATTGGGTAATTGTGCCATATACAAATCTAAATTTACCTTTAGACGATTTGATGACTGTTAAAATTATCGAGTTTCAGCAATTATCCTTATAATCCTTAGCATTTAACCCCCTTTACCCTACATTTTACCCACATGATCACAAACCTGTTCTCCACAGCGTTGGCATGTGCCTCTCACACTACGATCAGTTATGAAAGTATGAAACACTCCCATGTGTAAAAGCATCCAAGTCAAACAAGTTAATACTTCCATCCATTGTGTCAGATAAACAGAAAGAGAGAGTGAGATATTTGTTTGTGTGCAAGAGTTCAAGTCAGACATCTTAGAGCTATGAATGAAGTTCTGGTTTAGGTATTTCATCACACCCATCCTCCCTCCGCCCTTTCATGGTTATTATCTGTGCCTGAAAATTGTGTCTGTGCTGAGCAGATTAATGATCTATAGAAGACTCTGGGCACTAGTTCATGTCTCTGATGTAAACGGTGCTAGAACGGCTTTACTATAATCCAGAAATTATTTGGTTCAGACCTGACGAAGACACGCACACACTAGACTCTTATTTATAAAAAAAATAATAAAAAATGTTTCCCATGTGTATGTTTTTACATTACATCAGTAGGGACCAAATTTCTCCATGAAGATAGGTACCTGTATTTCTTGTCTATAGAAATCTTAATGTCGATTTGAAGTATTGTATTTCATAAATTGTCAGTCGTTTCTTCTGCGTCGTTACATTTCCACTTCTGTCTTTGAACATGTAAAAATTTGCTAGTTTCCATATATCTAGGCCAAAACATCATAAGCACTTCTGCTTTGTATATCCCCATAGTTTTTTTCCTTTTCTTTTGTTAGGCCTTGTGATCAACATTCAGAAAATGAAGGAAGTAAATATTTTACAGCCTTAACAGAAGGCGAAGTCACATGCTCCTGCATCATCCTCTGACCTACACAGACTTTACACAATACTCTAGTGATCACGCCATTTCCTTTCTGTAAATAAATAAACTGAAAAAAACACTGAGAGGAGAAAGAGAAAGGCTAACTGTTTATATCTGGACATTCCTAACTTTGAGGCTGTTCTTTGGCTCTGTGACTTCATCCATTAAATATAGAAAACAGGCTTTTTGAAGGCTTGTCAGTTATCAACTCTCTTTTTTCAGTCTTTTCTTTCTATCATGCATGCCTCTTTGAAAGGAGGATGTATAGTTTTTATGCCTTGCTTAAGTTAATAATTTCATTTCCCTTGACGTTGTAATGTCACTGAGGCTTAACTAAACATTTACGTCAGTCAGCATATGTATGTTTGTTACACTGTATATGTGTACATTACTTCCTACCGAAGTACATTTTAACCTACAGCCATTTAAAACTTAGGTTTTATTCCATGGTATTTGTTTTCTTTTTCTTCCTACTTCGGTCCTTGGCATGTTTAAGCCGGAGTGAGACACGATCATTACTTACACTGATATAACAAGGCTACCTCAACAAACTCAGATAAGAAGGACACACCAGACTCACAAGTGGCCTTGTGTCTTTGCTCTCTTAACAGTCAGGTCATGTACACTCCAATTACATGACATACAGTTTAACTTAATCCATTGCTTGCTCAGCGTACAAATACAGCTCATGCATGAGTTAAACACAGTAAGGAAGACTGTGGAAGCATGTTTGACAGGTTTTTCAAAGGGTCAGCAGTAAATACATTTTCCCTCAAGTGAAAATGCTGTCTCCAAATAGTAATCTTGCTTTGACAAGATTAACTAAATGTCATGCCAGAACAGAACAGACCCAGTTTTTACCTTTTTTTAGCCTAAGTTTTAGAGTTTAACCAACTGTGGGTGGGCTGCTGTGATATGAGAGGAGATGAGCATTTATTATTCATGTCTACATCCTCTTCATTGCATTCACGATAACAGACTTGTGAGCTGGGCTTGGCTGAGCTATGTGCTCACTGCTGCATAGCAAAAAAAAAGAGAAAAAAAACAGTGCAAATCCCTAGAGAGCCACAGGGCGTGGTGGAAAGGTGCTGAATGGTCCTGTTTCTCTCTCCCTCTTTCTCTGTAGGATATGGATCTGATTGATATCCTGTGGAGGCAGGATATAGACTTGGGAGCTGGGAGAGAGGTATTTGACTTCAGCTACAGGCAGAAGGAGGTGCAGCTGCAGCGTCAGAAGGAGCTGGAGGAGGAGAAAAGACAGCAGATAGTGAGGGAACAAGAAAAGGCGCTTCTGGCACAGCTACAGCTTGACGAGGAGACTGGAGAGTTTGTGCCTCGGCCCACGCTTACCAACAACGCTCTGACGCAGGCTAACACTGCACCCGCTGAGATCACACAGGTACACACAAACACACACACAAACACACACACCCACATGTGCACACATCCACAAACTCGGATGACCTTCTGATGCAAACTAACAAAGCCTCGGTTTCATCACACAGGTAGACATACAAAATAAGGGCTGGGTGAGATAGCGATAACATATCAATATCTTGATTAATTATATGACTTTATACTTCAAGATATCCCTGGCACTTTTATGTCACCTGGTGAAGAAATTTTACAAGAATAAGTAGCTAATAGGATAGCTCGCAAAAGTATTATGAATAAAGTAATTCTAGTACTACTTATCATAAAACTGTAATTAATCATTCGTATTGCGGTAATATCTTTGCTACTGGATGTTTAAAATTTTGTTTGGCTATCTATCATAACTTTTTTCT
>JAOTRS010129133.1:0-14015 GCA_028565755.1 Dinotopterus cunningtoni
AATGTTTGGAATCATGTATGATTTTCGTTCCACTTCTCACGTGTACACCACTTTGTATTGGTCTTTCACGTGGAATTACAATAAAATTGATTCATGTTTGTGGCTGTAATGTGACAAAATGTGGAAAAGGTTAAGGGGGCCGAATACATTTGCAAGCCACTGTAGCTTCAAACACAAGGCTGAATCCCAAAACCTTTCTTATCCCCTGATCAAGGGCACTACTTGGTGTGTGGGACAAGGGATTGTACACCCTACACAGCGCCCTAGCTTTCCATTTAACTCCTAGAACCGTTAATAAGCTGAGGCTATTCTAAAGCGGAATTCTGTAAGTGGAGACATAAAGAATCATTTAGGAGATTTACAGGACGGTCCACCAGCTCCATGGTTTATTCTCCTGACCCTGTGCCTACATGGTACCGGTAAGAATTTAAAACTCTTTTCACCCCAGGCAGAACGTATATAGAAACTCTGCACAGACATTAGCTCCAGCTTAGGATAGAACCAGGGATGCTGCGGATGTGAGGTGGCAATGTAACCCGCTGTGCCACAGTTCTGCTTTCTTTTAAATCTTCTAAATCATAGTTTAGTTGTGTGTGTGTGTGTGTGTGTGTGTGTGTGATATGAAACAACCACAACTATTGCATAAAGATCTAGATAGAAAAAAAAACATCTTTTTGCTTTTAAATTGCTTTTGCTTCTTTATAATATTTGTCATGGAATCGTTGAGTACTTTACACGTCACCATGGAAACCTGGCAGACAGGACTGGCTCTGCCCATTAGTGGATATTTTCTGATGCAAGAAAGCGTGCAGGTGAGCATATGAACAGGGCAGCACAGTGTCAAGTTTATTGTCGGTCCAAACCTGTCTAAACGATCTGTGTACGTTTCAATAACACTACACACTGTGCTTATTTACACTCGTCATATCCACTGTAATAACCCTGAAATGCATGTTTATGCAAAGACAGATGGAAGGTGAGCGATTCGCGTTGGTCGACTTGGCCGTCTCGCGGTCCCTCTCGATTAGCGTGTAGCGCATCCTGGCTGCTGCTTCAACATCTGTTTGGAAACACAATGTCGGAGACATGCCCACTGTACGGTGTTTAAGAGCCGCTGCAGTGATGGAGAAAATCTTCTGTTTCTGTCCTCTGCTCCATGGGTTTAGCTAATGGAGGCCATATGGTCTTAAGTTCCAGCTGAAGTGCTAAACCTTGCCAGCCACTCATTTAGACATTCGTGCTGTCGTTCCCCCCCAAAACCCCAGCGCTTCTTGCCAAAGCAGTTATTAGCTCCTGCCAACCTGGGATTTTTTCAAGATGAAAGACAAATCTGAAGAGGTTGTGCTTCTCAGAGAAATTAAGTTGACACTCACTGTGTCTGAAATACATGCCACTGTTCTTTGTCTCTCTTTATTCCGTCTGCTTCCATCTGTGTGCCTACGCTGTTAACGAGCTTTATTGCCATGCTCAGAAATCCAATACCACCACTGATGTCTTAACTGATGACTTCTGGTACTTAGAGTCAGCTCTGGAATTATTGGCACCCTTACGAACACTAATAGGTTTTGGTGGTTAATTAGCTGAATTTTACACTGTAAATATGGAACTAAATATATATAATCTTGCATTGAAGTAAAAATCATGAGAAAATATAAATCCTAAAGCAGCGGTCACAGGTACCCATACGAACGGCTGGTAACACCGTGCGAACGTTTTTTTAAACATTTTCTGCGGCCTTCTTAAGGCGTTCTCCAACGTTTGTAGGCTGGTCGTGAGTTTGTGGCTATGTCGATGGTCCTGTCCAAGAGTTTCTCTGAACGCGGCATGAAATCCACTCTTCGTAGAGCCACCGCAGGAGTGCCTTCGGAACAACCGAACAACATACAGTACAATGTTCGTGGATCATTTCGATATGGAAGACATTTCCAGGAGCCCATATCCCTACGGTGGCTGTCGGTGTGCCGCGAGAACACATTAAGTTGTTCATGTGAGTGTCCTATAGTGTTCTTATGAACATCATATTAACCGATATTCGTATACCATTCATACAAACGCACCACAGTGTCAGTACGCTGTTTTTAAGCTAATAGTAAGGCGGCAGTGCGGTGGTTGTGACGTTCTGAGAGTTTTAAAGAGATAACAGCTCATTTCTTAACCATTTCTGGATTGTTACATCTGAATATTTCTGCATATCTTGCAAGTCATGTTTTTTTTTTATCTGCGATATTTGCATAGATCATGTGATCTCTCGTGCTCTTCCTGCTGCAACTGAACCGAAGCAGCAGCTACAACTGATACATCATCTTCTTCGTCTTGCAACTGCACCTGCAGTCTTCTCTGCATTATTGCCATCTCGGAAATGAATTATTTCCACAAATTTTCTAGCACCAGAGAGAGTGGATAGCCGCCACTTTATATACCACAGACAGGTGTGGTTCCTACCAACTACTTGAGAGTGCCGTAAGTTGCATATATGGGTGCTGTACGACCACCTTAAGGCAAAATTTTTGTAAGACTGAGTTATGTAGGCTGTAGGAAGGTCCAACCTGAAGGTGAATGTAAGAACTCTACAGCCACCGTATGATAGAAAAGTCGGCTTTTTTTTTTAACAAGAATGCCTTTCTTCAATCTGTTCTTAAGAATTAATTGGCAGCCGTACCAACTTCCTAAGGAGTCTGTAAAAAACTATGATCCCCGGCACGAATGTCTGAATTCGTAGGAACAAGGAGATACGTACGAACCCACCGTTCGTAAGAATATTTGTGACTGGAGTTTAAATTGTCGTTGTTGTTTTATGGCTCGTTTGACTTCAAAGTAAATTGGAGTCGCTTTATTTATTGTTCTTTCTAGACAAGTTTCCCTAAATCTAGTCTATGTTTAACGCTGAACAGTTGAAGGTGAAGGGACTTGCTTAAGATACCATCACAGCTTTCAACTATTTCAATTATTCATCCCCAACTCAAAGCCATTTTCACATGATTGGGACATACATGATTGGGACAGTAAAGGAGTTCGTGGGAGGCCGGCGTTTCAGTCCGATCATGACTCCGGCGTACTGAGAAAACTTTCTCCCTTGATGGTGTCCAAGCTCTAGTGAAACACTGGGATAAGTGCATTTGTGTATCAGGGGATTATATAGAGACATAAAGGGAGTTTTTACTCTCAGGACTGTGTAAAAAAAATTAAATAAAAATCAGTCCCGCTTTGACTCGAACAACCCTTGTGGATCACTCTATGTAAAAATATACATTTAATTAAGATCTGCTATTTAAGCACTGTTAAAAATAAAGTTATAAACTGTACTTTTCCTTGTTGCTAGGGTGGCAGCAATAAATATGTATACCTTTTAAAAAAAAAAAAAAAAAAAAAACTTTGCAAGGAACATCATTGAACCCGAAGTTCCTTTAATGTATATTATTTATGTTTTTATATGTTAACTAAAGGGACACTTTGTGCGTACCAGATTAAACATGGTACTGGTGCTGCCGGTGTAGCCACGATAGTACTGCCATGGCAACAGTCATACGTACAGTTTAGTATCTTTATTTCTTATTGTTTGCTTTTTTTTTTTTTTTTTTTTACATGTAGGTTAGGATCTAGAATACAGATAGTCCACGGTCTGAATTTCCATATTTTCTGTTCTACATGCTGTCCGGTCGCTAATCGAACCCTAAACCCTTTTTCTTGATCTTTAACCAAATCACTAAGCATTCTCTGTGTTTAATTCGCGCATCACCTTCAGACTGAAACCTCATTTTCAGTGTTATTAAGTATTTCGAAAAAACTAAATTCTAAAAGCTTTGAGCATATCCTAACTATTTCTAAAAAAAATTTTCGTTGTGAACGCTAAAGCTAAAATACAGTACACCCCGTAATCTGTCAGGAGCAATTTCTGTCTGTTTTAAGTGTTAATTAAATTGATCTGTGTGGGCGCAGTGTTAGAACATCAGTGTAGGTGGAACACATGGTGTTTTGGTTCAGCATGATATGAAAATATGTACTTTAACAGATAACATGAGCAGAATTAATGTGCTGAACCTACTGAAATAAAAAAATAAATAAGATAAAATGTATGTATAGCCGTGGTTGGCTTGCATAAAGTCTGTGATTGCGTAAAAAAGAAGTACCTGACGCCTACAGTCTCCTTTAAATCTGACAATTTTAGACCGCTAGGAAGTCTGTTGTGCAAAACATAGGAAATGGCATTTTGAATCACCGGGGGGGAAAAAAACCCTCTTTGTCGCCCTTCATCTCAGACGAATCAACATGTAGCAGTGAATCACTCTTCTGTCTGGAGTCCTCACTTATTACCTGCCTGCAATGCTTTTTGCTCACTACTGGGCTGTCGGATTTCTTTTCTTTTTTTTCTTTATGATGTTTAATTCTAATATATAAATAATTTATGTTTATTTCATTATTTATTCGCGGGACTCTGCATACGTGTGTGTCTTGTTGGATTTGAATGTGCCGGTGCGTTGAATAACATAGTGAGTCTGAAAGCTGAACCAATTACGGAGGTGATCAAAGTCCACGTTATTAAAAGGTGGAGAAGGACTCGTCATGTCCTCCATCACCTCCACATCCTCGTCCTCATTTCCAAACAGGGTTTTAAATATCTTAATATTCAGCATGGCATGTTTAATTAAAGTCTCGGTGAGCGTGTTGAGTAGGTCATGTCTTATAAACCCGCGGTCTTATAAACCCGCGAGACTGTTTCGGATCTTGCAACATCAGATACCCTCAACCAGGTGATCCAGCCAGGCTTGATCAGGCACCAACTCGCATCCCAGAAGGAACCCACGGGTCAGCCCTTTTAAACCAACGCCACCTTGTGGCTTTTTCTGCGGCTTTGTTCACGGATTGGACGGCCCCCTTTTTGGACCCTCCTCTTTAATTCCCAGCCGGGTGAGGATTTTGCAGAATGAGCGTCCTGCATAGCCTTTACATGCAACTTCTATTGGCTCATAGAAGGTCCACCAGCTTCTGTTTCTGCATTCCTCCACCAGTTCCTGGTACTTACCTTGTCTCCTCTTATTGAGGAGAGCGTATTGAGGAAGCGTATTCTGTGGGGCAGCATTATAATTGAATAGAACTAAAGAAAAATGACACTGATGTTTAAGACATAATTAATTCTCTCTTTCTCTCTGGGGCACGAGGCGGGATACATCCTGGACAGGGTGCCAGTCCATTGCAAGGCAGTCATTACGGGCATTATGGCCTAATCTGCATGTCTTTGTACTGTGGGAGAAAACCGGAGCACCCGGAGGAAACCCACCCTCAAGATTTATTTTTATGTTTTGTTTTGTTTTGTTTTTTGTCCATGGATGGTTCTGTCTCTATCCACAGTTTGTAATTAATTATGGTGTTTTTTAGAGCAGACCTGCTCACAGAAGATCTTATCTCTCACGGAAGCTCGGTTGTTAGACGCTGTCTAAAAGAGACGTAATGTCTGTGAAAAACGTAGCCGCGCTGTCAGTTTGACAGGTTTTCTAATGCTCGGCAAAGCCTTTTTTTATTTGTGTGTGCCCTTTAATTACTACATCAGAAAGTGTGATGTACAGTGCTGGACTTAAAGGAGTGCAAAGAAATGCTGCAGCGCAAAAATGCAGTTAAAAGTGAAATTCTGTAATCTATGTACAGTGCAGTAAGCAGGAATGAACCTAATGAAGTCAGTGTTTGATGTGAAAACACCCTTTCTTAATGAATCCAGAGACTTGAGGTCACTTTGTGCTGTTTTATATGGAAAATAGTCATCTACTGAGCATCATGGAGAATCTGTCATCCTGGAGAACCTTCTTGAGATCACCTTTCCCTCGTGATTTAAAGGCGCAGAGACAACACTGCGTGAGAATCATTTCCTTAGGCGTGGTTACAGTTTTTGGCCACATGATAGCAGTGTGCGGAATGGGGACAGAGATTTAGTCGAGTGGATTGGTATGCTTTACAGTGTATGTTCATGTCAAAGGCGTACTGTATAAGACTCACTTTGTTGGATTTAAGAACAAATCCGACTTACGAACATGCTCCTGGAACAGAACTCATTCATAACCTCTTCTGTAGCATTTAGTATTTTTCTGAAAAAGTAATGTTTGGAAACCTAAAAAGTGTTTACAATGCTAGTTTTTCTGTTAATGCGGTTCACCTATTTCGGCACACACCAAAAGGGGCGACCAAGACTGCTCGAAAAGCTAACAAACTCTTGTGCGGATGGATTGTAATTTGAACACACTACGGACCACATGTATACAAACAAACGGTGTCTGCTTTGTTAGTGTTATCCAGTGGTTAAGACTTTACCTGCTCCACTTTGACAGCAAATGAGAAAAAGATTTGGATGTGATGTAAAAGATAAAAAAAGGGAAAAAATGTAATACTCAACATCATTAATACATAAAACACTTCCAAATTAAAATTTTAATTGAATAAACATTCAGGAACTTTCACTAGTGCACATAAGCTTGGGAGTGAGACATTTGTTAAGTTGTTAAAGAAATGTTGAAATCCAGGACCTTTAAAGCAGCTGTTTATGAATATTCATGATTCAGCCTTATGAACATAGCAGTGTTGTGTGCTATCTCAGCTTTTTCACATTAAAATGTCTTGAGAGCAAAATTAGAAATCATATCGTTGGGTCCAGGAGTGGAGACAATATTCAAATTTACAAATATAGACTCAGGTCACAAAATGCAGCCCCAGATGTTTGTTATTTTATAAACTCAGTACCGACATGTTATCAGATCTAGTACTAGAGGTGGCGCCGGTCCGGTACACAGAGTGTTACAGTCGGGCTAAAGGAAACCGTGAACAGGACAACGGATCCTGTAACAATTAGCAAGGATGGAAATAAGATTTTAAAAAGAAATGTGTTTGTGGAGCTGGGAATGTTTACAAACTATGTATAAAGCTTTAACTGTTTTATTTTATTGTGTTAGGACTGATTTATTATGTTTATTCGTTTTTAAGTCTCCGACATTAAGTATTTTGGAGGTTTTTCTTTCCATGCATCCATCTGAGGTTCTCGTTAACGCAGTATATCATGTCTGTAATCAGCAGATAAACTGATTAGATTTTGGTGTCGATCCGAACAGGGTCGAGGTCAGATGTCTGAAATAGTTTGTCTTCATTAGTTCCCTTCATGTTCGGCAGCTCAAGGCCCGTTCTTTGGCGAGCTGTGAAGTTTTTCCGTCGGCCCGCCCGTGCGTCCTTCTCTACGGCATTGTGAGACTCGAGCTTCTTGTCGAGGAGACATCTCAAGAATTAGTCGTTGAATATTTGTAAGATTGAAATCGAGTTATAACTGTGATGCAGCCGAATAAGAAACTTTATAAGAGAGACTTTTAATTAAGGAAGAAACAACGTAACAGAACAGCAGTTGTACACGTGTGAAGTTGTACGTTTGGAAACTTCTGAAGAATTTCACTATTAAGAAAGATCTTTTTTATTATGTGTTAAAGGACGACATGTTCATACTTAAATTTAATCTTATGGAATAAGCTAGTATTGTGTGTGTGTGTGTGTGTGTGTGTGTGTGTGTGTACAGTATAACACGTTTACTGCCCAGTAAACACATCCTGTATATTATACACAGATTACTTGTTTTCTTTGTAACTCGTTTAGTAGCAGTAATTACTCTGAGCGCTTTTTAATTTCGAGAGTTTTGGGGTAAAAATCCTAATGGAACGTTATGTAATCTATCTATTTCCTTCGGCCCGCTCTGCAGCTGCGTCCTTGCTCCAAGAAAAAGACATTTAGACGTTTCAAGCGCTCATTAAACCACGTTATTGATGAGTGAAAGCTGAACGCCAACATAATAGTGAAAAGCTAATCATGAGAGTAGGCCGGCGGCGGCGGCAGCAGCAGCGGGAGATTTTCTTAAAAAAGGAAGCGGACGCATCTAGAGCGTTAGAGCGTTAGCAGTCGTACTTCCTGTTTCCTTTTGTGCAGGTTAGAAGCGTGCGTCACTTGTCGCTCAATCTAACCCCGGGTTTCTCTTTTATCTCTTCGCTTCCGTCAATACCAATCTTCAAAATGGTTTTAAAATGTTGACTTTGTTGTTTTCCATAAGATAAGATTGTTCTGTTTGATACGAACACTAATTCGATTCTGATTTGGCTGCTTGGGAGTGAAGAGAAGAAGGAGAGAAGAAGCTATTTTAGTCTGTGATTGGAGTTTCCGGTTCTCGCATGTTTAAACAAAAGGCCCCGGTGCGACAGTGGTGCTGTTTACATTCCTATCAGAGACAGGGATTGTCTTCGGAGGTTCAGAGCTGTCTGTGATACACGCTGATAAAGGGCTGATTGTCCTGTCTCTTTTTGTGTGTGTCTCTTCTATCTCTTTTTTCCCACACAACACGGCACTGGCAGGGTGACCCCAGGGTGTCCTCGTCGCTCCAGGGTTCCTGCGACTGGCAAGCCGGTGTTTATCATGTGAGACAGAATGACAGCTCGCTTTATTTCCCTGCGCGCGCGGAAACTTAACTCACTCTTTCTTTTTTTTTCCTGGTGGCGATGTGTGGATGCATACACTTACTCGTGGCCTTTATGAAGTGAAAAGGAGATGCAGATCAGAAATCGAAAAAAGAGCTTTGAAGAATCGAGGCTCAATAAACAAGACTGGTGGGACAAACACAGAACTGCTTAAACAATGTGATTAGTAGTAAAAAAAATTGACCGTGGCACATGAGCAAACAGTTTGTAAAGTCATGTGTTTACATTTTCTGTTACGATCAGTTCTGATTATGGGATGTCAGAATTCAGACACTCGCTTTCCATTCAGATGGTTCAGATTTTCTTGTTTCTTTGTACCACAGTCGTTCTCTTTGATGTTCAGCGAGTGTGGAACGCCTCATCCTTTGAAAACCGACGGATAACTTCAGGCAGGCTTGTGGACGAGACACACTTGTCTGTGGGGACGGTCGCGAACACCGCTCGCACGTTACAGGAGCTTGGTTTCGTCCCCCGTACAGTCCTGACCTCGCTCTAAGACATTTCCGCGTTATTTGAGCCATCATTGAAGGAGTTCCTGGGGGGCCAGGACACAGTCTCCGCTTCGGCCTCAGAGTCCCCTTCCTGACTGACGGGAGTCGATCCTGTGCTGTCATGGTCCATCCATTAATGTTCAACTTTATTGAGCGCTTTGAGATGCTTTTTTTTTGCTCGCCACAGTTGTACAGAGTAATTATTTGACCTTCCACGTCCTTCATGTCATTCTTCTCTGAACTTCTCATGAACAAGACTTTCAGGACTGGTGCTCGCTGGATGGCATTTATTTTCTCGCACCGTTCTGTGTAGAAATCTCAAAGTTTCTGAAATGTTTGAACCCAAATCCCTCTGACATCATCAACAACGCTACATATAAAGTCACTAATGTCTCCATGTGTTTAAAGTGAAAGAACCAAAGTTGTGGATCTGTGTCTACATAAGTTTACTTTGCATTGCTGATATTGATTGTAAAATTGTATAAAAGAGTTTGTATACGAATAAATGAATTTGACACTCCTGACCTGGAACCATTTGGTTCCCATCATGTTTTTTTCTTTTTTTTTTCTGTTCACAGCTCTCGAGTCACTCAGAAACTGTTGGCCTGAAAGTTCTGGCTGTTCCCCAGCGTTCCCCCCGGTGTGTATCTAGTTACTTTCGCGAGCGTGTAATCATGAAGGCACAGGCCCATGACATTTCACAGATGCACTCACCTGTGTCTATCAGTCGATCGCTTTCCATTTCAAAGACCCAGAGTTCATGATGTAAAAAGTGCTAATGGCGGCGTAAATGGCTCGTTTAAAAATCAGCACCCAGTCCTGGTAGCAGATCGCTCAGGGCGCGGTGTTAAACGCTGAAGTGCCCATCATTCAGATTCCCCCTTATATATTCCTCAAAGATGTTTTTTTTTTTGTTCCCTTCTTCTTTTTTTATTGCTATAGAAGAGAAAAGTGTTCAGTGTGTGTTATTTTACATGTGATTTCCATTCAGATGATTCTTTTCTCTCTACTTAACTGAATGTAGCTCTACCTTCCCCTGTAGAAGACAACTGATGGTCTAAAGCATATAAAGGCAAAAACACTACAAATTAACTTATGACGAGACACACCTGTGGAAACCAGTCCAGGTGAGAGAATGGCGCGAGTGTGCCAAGCTTCATCAGAGCTTCATCCAACTACATCCATCCATCTAGGAACCTCTAGGGACCGTGGAGACCGATAATGAACAATGGTTTTAGTCCCATTTTGTACGATTGAGGTAGGACCTCCAGTCAACATTTACACACTACGGGCACTTTGGGACCGCCAACCAGCCTAATCTGCATGTCTTTGGACTGTGGGAGGAAACCGGAGAACCCGAAGGAAACCCACCAAACACAGGGAGAACATGCAAACTTCACACACACACACAGACCCAACGCGAGAATCACACCCAGGACCTGGAGGTGCAAGGCGACCTTGCCAACTACTGCGCCACCATGCTACACACACACATTTGAAAATCGGATAACTTTAACTTTCTTAACTTAAAATTGGAGAACACTACTTGCACACTACAGGAACTGGGAGTTATTGCCACATTCCCCGTACAGTCCTGACCTCATTCCAAGACATTTCTACATTAAAGGAGTTCCTGGGAGGCCGGCGTTTCAGATGTGAATCAGACAGGCAGTTCGATCACTGCCCCAGCGTACTGAGGAAACCACTGGGATAAGTGCGTTAGTGTAGCAGGGGATTATATAGAGAAATAAAGGTTTTACTCTGTGTATTATAATAATAATAATAATAATAATAATAATAATAATAATAATATATTATATTATAATAAATGGCACTTGATGGTATTTTTAGTCCATGATTGCAGTCAGATACTGTACCTTCTCCATAAAAAAATTAACACTGTCTGTCCTTTCAGCTATAAGAATTAAAAGCACTTTAATATACTAATACAATAATATGTACTAAAATACATGTATTATATAAAATCCGCCCCCCCTGTAAATCCTATCGATGTCAGTTAATAATGTACAAACACTTTCTCCATGTCTCTCTGATGTCGAGTCAGCTTCGCCCAGGCTACAGTTTAAAGATGTGTTTTACTCTAAACAGTGTGTAGCGAGTAAACGGATGATGTTTCATGCTAATTTCCACAAGTGCTTTGAGCTCCGTGACATCCTTCAGCAGTCCTGAGCTGTACATCTTTTATACCGCAAGAATATTACAATGTATATTTTGTATTTAATCCAAAATAATCATTTCTATAAATTCTGTCAACATTATACATTTTGGATGTGGATGTCAATATTTTTTTACGTAATAATAAAAAAGGTGTCATCTTTTGTAAATCTGGTGGTGTTACTCATGGCATGGCAGCGTGGTGACTTGGTGGTTGGCGTGGTCATCTCACACACCCAGGGTTGGGGGTTTGAATCTTGTGCCAGGGTTGCGTTTCCTCTGGGGAGTCCGGTTTCCCTCCTAGTCCAAAGCTGTCGTCTAATTGCTTGTTTGTGGGTTGCCAGATGTTGCGGTGCTCAGCAGCGTATCTTTCAGCACGGGGGTGAAGTCAAAGGTCACTGGTGGAGAAGTACTGCTTAGTAATGTTGGATGGATGGATGGATGGCCTCATGGTGTTCCTCTATTTTACATGGACAACCCATTATCTTTATTAAGTATACCTGATGTCTAATTGATATGACATGCCAACGTTAAGTCGTAAACAAATTGCTGCATGAAATTTAAAAGTGTGAATATTTATTAAAAAAATACGACCAAGCCTCTATTTTGTCCAAACTGTCTGAGCAGCACTTAATAGAGAGTTTCGAACGTGTGCCTTTTCTTCACCAATTCCTTAATACCTCCCCTTGTCATGATGGATTACACCTCATCTCATGCTCGGTTATCTTCAAGGCTGCTAGTATTTACTCTTTCAAAGGGGGATTTTCCTGTTCGGAGTCACCGAGTGCAGTTCACGACTGATGTCGGATGAGGCCGTGTCTCTACGTGAGCGAGAGACTATTGAGATAACCCAATCAGGCACAAATCTCCTACTGTTGTTTTGTTTAAACGCTGCAAATCCACGCTTCTCCGGCATTGTGCAGCTAACGCGCGTCAATCAAATAATCCCTGGGATACACGCAGTAAATAAGACTTTGAATTAGGGCATGTTGAAAAGATCAGTGGGACAAGTCGAGGTTTGTGAAGTGACAGGGTTTTTTTGAAGTTCGGATTAGAAGAATATCAGTGCCATCTCTCAGCACCTGTCTCTTTTCTGGTGGTCACATTTCATGTTCTGAAGGATCAACACGATATCCAATGACCTTCAAGATGAGAAATGGATTTTCTTAGGCTTTTTGGATGTTGTAAGCCTGTTTGGATCATGGGAAGGCCAAGGAAAAAAACTAAACATTCATTTATGTGATAGCATCAAGAAACAAAAGGAAAAAATCTGCGGAAATTAGAAGCCCAGTAATCTGCTGATTTATTTTCTGTATGATCTGATAAGAAGAAAAAAAATGGATGTTTGCCAGCGGGTCCACCTGGGGCTAGTTGTTGAAAATGTTTCATGTAGGTCAGAATGATCGTTCTTTAGGAATCCTTTTTGTGTGTTTCAATGTTTGAAATGTTGATTCTGGGTTTTAAAGCCTCAGCGGTGCTACAGGCAGACCTGGTGGGTTATTCAGAAGAAACCAGCAGTACAATTAAGCAAAAACCAGAATTGGCATCATATTCTCTTGCTTTCACTTCAGGCAATCGAGTTTATATCCTTATCTGTGGTGTTTCCTCTAGAGATCAATGATTTAAACAAACAAAAAAAAATGACCTCAAGAGACACCAAGTGTCTTCAGGCCAAACCCTCCCAGAGGACAGCTGGTCATGAATTGCCTCCTTGCTTTGTAACCTGTGATGAGTAAAGGGTGAAGTAAATAACATTAATTGTCTACAAACAGTGGCAGCCGAAAGTGGGTGAGATATATATTAGGCATCAAGTGAACATTTTCTTAAGATACGCGATAAAATAAGATATACCTTATTCCTCACCTTATTCGTCCCACAGTGGGGAAATTTCTTTGCAAAGAAGAAAATTGTGCAATTCTTCCTGAAGTTGATGTGTTAGAAGCAGCAAAAATGGGTAAGAGAGTAAGGATTTCAGAGCAATTCCAGAAACTGCAGCTCTTGTGGGATGTTCCCAGGCTGCAGTGGTCAGGACATACCAAAAGTGATCCAAGGATTGAGGGAAGACCGGTAAAGTGCCGACAGGGTCGTGTGGTGGTGAAGGCTTGGTGGGGAGTGAAGGCTAGCCCGTATAGTCCGATCCAATAGAAGAGGTAGTGTAGATCAAATCGCTGAAAAAGGTAATGCTGGTTCTGCTAGAAAGGAGTCGGAACACATACTGTGCTGCAGTTTGTTACTTATGGAGCTGCGTAGCTGCAGACTGGCCAGGGTGCCCTTGCTGACCCATGTCCTCCACCAAAAGCGTGTGACAAACACTACCACTCAAAAGTTTGGGATCACTTGCAAATTTCTTTGTTTTCCAAAGAAAAACACATTTTCATGCCATTAAAAAACAATTTTAGAGGTTCCTCAACCATGGTCCTGGGGGATCTCCTTCCCTGGTTGTACATTGCCAAAGACCGTAACCTTCTGCCCCGCCACATAGGCTCACAAACCGCTTCACACACTACGGGCAGTTTGGAAACACCAATCAGATTGCAATGAATGTCTCTGGATGGTGGTGGAAACCATACCAAGCTTAGGAAAAACTCAAACTCCACACACACCTTGGAGACGTAAGGGACACTAGAAGCCACGCGGTCACCCAATGATTAGTGTTTCTATCAATTAAAGAATGACCTGTCGTACTTAACTATTTTTATTTACATTGTTGTGGAATGTTTAGATCAGTGGTTCTCAAACTGGGGGTCGCGGAACTGGGGGTCGCGGAATAATTTCAAGGGGTCGCAAGAGGGATTAAAAAATTGTCTTTTTTTTGTGATTATAATACACACTTTTCAGTATTACAAGTAAATGCTATAAATAA
>JAOTRS010129144.1:0-14015 GCA_028565755.1 Dinotopterus cunningtoni
GTTATGAAGTCTTTACAGAGCATAAGTAGCAGAAACATCTCAATATCAACTGTTCAAAGGAGATTAATGCATTTTTTATTTTTTGCAGGCCTTCAGCATTCCTTTACAATGTAGAAAGAAATAAAAATAAGGAACGATCATAGAGTTAGAAAGTGTTCTAAAACTTTTGAATGGTAGTGTATATATATATATTGGTTTTTCACACATTCTCCACCCATATCAGTATTCTGTGGGTTTCAAAGGGTTTGTTTGGAAACCCGGAAAACCCACAGAATACTGGCATGGGGAGAATGTGTGAAACACTAACCCAGGGTCAGGAAGCGAACCCTGGAACTGAGAGGTGGAAAGATTACAGCATACCTGGTAAGACTGTCTTGACTTTATTTACATTTAATCCAGATTTGTGGGAGGGTCGACCCTCAGTCTGTGACGGTTTGTAAAATTAAACCAACACTAGATGGAGCTACTGAATTACAGAAGAAACACTAAGATGAAATAGATTAGTCCCATAAATAAAAACAAGCTGGACATCATTATCTTCTAAAATATTGTAGATAAAGATGCTATCTTTGATGCTTTTAAAGCATAACTAAAATCTGACTTAATTTTTTTTTCTGGGTTAACAAAATTAGGAAATCAGTATTTAATATTTGTATTTAATAAATAACAATAATAGTTTAATAATTTAAATATAGACCAGAGTATAATATTGTGAAATACAGAAATGCATAAATAACTAAAAGGTTTCACTGTGAGTTATATTATTACTGAAGGCTGATTAAGTTTTATTTAAAGATATTGTTCCTTGCTTTACAGTCTTTATAATAGTTTAGAAATTTAATTTAGTTTTTTTTTTTTACTGCTTGTGCTTTTGTTTAAACCTTCCTATTCACATTCTTATGTGTAGATAATGATTTGTTTATGTTAATTGTATTATTATTATTATTATTATTATTATTATTATTATTATTAATGTTGTTGTTTGGACTTAATTGAACTTTATTTTATTTATCTGTGTATGTACAGTTTGTGTGTGTGTGTGTGTGTGTGTGTGAGAATGAGACACAGAACACAATGAGGTGAGTTGCACTGAGTTAATCTTTATTCAGGTCAGAGACTGTGGTTTCTTTCAGCCACATGATGGCGCACTGGATCTCCGCAACTAACCCTCAGATTTATTTGGTTACGTAGGATGAAGAGGTTGTGGAGGAGACCACCTTCCCGTCCACCACCTCTTCCAGCACTGTGATCACCTTAGTCCTGGAAGTGGTAGTGGTGCTGCTGCTGCTGCTGCTGCTGCCACTGGTAATGGTGTTGGTTTTGCTGCTGCTGCTGCTGCTGCTGCTGCTGCTGGATACAGCCTTAGTCCTATGGAGGGCAATTACTATTGATTAGCATAGCATATACTCTGCTCATGCATTATTCTAATTTCTGTTTCTTACACATAATTTGAATCAGACTGTAAGAATTCATGATTAATAAAACTTTATTTCTGACTGATCGGATAGATAAAGCCATTACTCTACTAAAAATGAAGTGACGGACAGACCAATTTAACATGTGCTAGTTAGTCATTTTGTTCTCATATGGACACTTACTTGGTCGCTTCTCCATCCAACAGTCTCCTGTACTCTTCGATCTCCTTCTCAAGTCTGGTCTTGATGTCCAGAAGTATCTGATACTCCTGGGATTGACGCTCGAGATCAGCACGAAGCTGCACCAGCTGCTCTTCATGATTTACCACCTGGAGACCCATCACAATCTCAGTTTATCCTCAGAGAAGCGTTAAAGTGTTAAGTTTAAATAATGACCACGTCCGTGGGCTCACCTGTGTCTGGTACCCAGCCATGCGCATGGCATACCGTGATTTAGTTTCGTTCAGCGTGCTCTCCAATGATGCTTTCTGTGACAAACAAACAAGAGGGAAAAACAAATCACAATAACTTCATCATGGTGTGTACAGGAATAAAACATAACCTTGTTCAAGATTTTTCAAGAATTTCATATGCTAACTACTCATTCACGTGTTAGCTAGCATTCTACAGGAGTGAAGGCATGTATGATGATGTTCCTCACCATGGACAGCTGGGACTGCAACTCAATCTGCAAAGCCTGCAGACGGGATTTCAGGTCTTTCATTTCGCTTTTAGATGTCTGCAGGCTCTCTGTATGAGTCACCACCTCCTGTTTCAGAACCTCTGACTACAAAACAACAACAAAAACATTTGTGGTAAGGATTACCAACAATGCAACAGTAATGACCATCACCATGTTTCCTTTAGGGAAACAACAAACTTTTTAAAAGGATGTTTGTTTAAAAACAGCAGCTTCCTCTGATAGATAGATAGATCAATTATATGAATAAAAGTATGTGGGCACCTGGTATTTGTTTAAAATTTTGAAAATGCCAACATATCTGCCCTCAAACGTTACGCAAAGTGTCCACTTGTCTGATAATCTGTATGTTGATATTAACATTCATAGGACATAATATATCATCCTAAGCAATGAGCCATATTCTGTATTTGCCCAATCAGTGACCAGAATTTTATGACATCGCAGTCACATGATCAACAATGCATTTTTCTGAGCTGGTCATCACGTTAAAGCTCCTGATTAATGAATAGTTATGAATATCATGCTAATAAATGCTTGTGGTTAATGTTGGAAATAAAAGGGGCAGAGCCTATAGATCTCTTCTGACTCCGCCCACCGGTCATAAAAGCCAATCTCTAACTGGTCCACCAAAAGGCAGACCTATCTATGTGCAGTTCTAGATTTTATATCCGTTAAACCATGAAACAATTAATTTAATTAATTAAAAGGACTGTGTGTGTTAAATCAATAATAATAATAATAATAATAATAATAACAACTTTATGATAAGCTTACCTTAGATTTGAACCAGTTTTCTGCGTCTCTCTGGATTTTTGTGGTAAGTGCTTCATAATGTTCACGCATTTCTGTTAAGACTTTCATGAGATCCTCTTGAGGCGCGGCGTCGACCTCCACATGAACCTGCCCGCTCATCTGTTGACGCGCTGCCGCCATGTCCTACAACATAAAACACACAAACTCCTGTTTATTGATCTCTTAATAACAGTAGTGTGACAGTTACCCAACCCTTCATTTAGAAATGCACCGCAAAAGCCTTGCCACTGATTAGCTAACAGGTTGTGGAACATTTCCTTTAATAGTGTTTTTCTGTGACACTCTGTCTCCGCATGCATCCCAAACCATGGTTGTAGCCAGTGCTTCTTTGTTATTTGGGTATTTTTAAGCCATAAATATTAAAGTTATAACAAGAATTAACCAACAAACTTGGTTAGGAACACATGAGGCTATGAAGACAACTAGTTAGCTAACTATCATCATTGCAGTGCTGCCTTTAGCTACCTGGCTAAGTTGTTATACTGTGTTAATAAAATCAATTAATTGTGACAAAAACAAGATATTAGGAGCTAGAAGCAACCAATTGATCTGAATCCTGACACAAAAACAAAAAAATATTTATGTATCAGAAATGATTAATCGTGACTAGAGAGTGCCATTAAGGGGCGTGGCCTAAATCATGTAGATGCTGGTTGCAGTTCCTCCCTGTAGGTCCTTTACATGCATAAACAGAACAAGCTTTATGGTTATATGTGCTGTTAGGAGTCCTCTCACCTCCTCATGGTTCTTTTTGAGGAAGGCGAGTTCCTCTTTCAAGCCTTCCAGCTGCAGGGTCAGGTCCTGCTTGGACATCTTGAAATCGTCCAGGAGCCGTTTCAGCCCGGCGATGTCAGCCTCCACTGTCTTACGCATCTCCATCTCGTGCTCATACCTAGTTCAAACATGTTGTTATGGTGTTATTTTCTCAGTCCTTGTATATATAAAATGATAAGGTTAAGGAGGAACAGTGTTGAACAACATTTCTAATGTACACTCACTTAGTTCTGAAGTCGTCCACGGCCAGACGTAAGTTGTCCAGTTTGAGGAGCACTCCTCCCTTCGCTTGGGTTGCTGCGTAAATCTACACCACATGAACAGAAGAAATATTTTTTATTAAGGCTATTCACACCTTAAATTTTGCTACTTTAATATTTTTTTTAGTAATTTGGCAAAACATCTGAGGTAAATGATGAAAGTGCAGATACTTATTTCCTTTCTCATTTGTGTTTACACTCCTGAAAACACAGTTAGCGGTCGATGCTAAGTGTAACTCCAGTGTAATGTTAGACGCTGTGTAATGGGAGATTCTTGGGGAAGCTGCAAACATATCTGATGTTTTGTACATTTCTGTCTTTATACAGGTATTTAATAGCCAATTACAATCTGCTAGGAAAACAATCATGCTACGTCGAAATTTCAGGGTATTTCTGTTTTCTTTAATTATCTAACAAATCTGAGGTAAAATTTGATGTTCTGTGTTTTTTTTTTATTATTATATACAGTGTGTATCTATAGAACTATCACATGTTAAGAGATTTTACCTTGCCCTGCAGGTCACTGATGGTGGCAAAATAGGCAGAGTAGTCTCGGGCCTTGGGCGAGGCCTTGCCTTCAAGGAATTGGCGGATCTTGAGCTCCAGATCAGCATTGGCCTTCTCCAGAGCGCGTACCTTTGCCAAGTAGGTGGCCAGACGGTCGTTCAGGTTCTGCATTGTCATCTTCTCATTGCCGATTAGAGCAGAGTCATCCGAGCCCATGGAGCTGTAGCTGAAGGATGCAGTTGAGATTTGCACCCCTGAACTTCCCGCTCCTCCGAAAACACTGGCTGCACGACGCACACTTGAGCTTCGGCTCAACCCAGAGGATCTACCTGACATAGAGGAGCTGGAGAAGAACGTTGCCATGATGTCGTTCCTTTACTCGTACCTTGCCTTATGACAATTCGACCGAAAGCAGAGAGTAAAAGCATAAATGCTTCGGGACTCCTTTTTATACCTGGGCTTTGACCTCCAGGAATGTCATCTTATAAGAAACAAAATTATTAACGTTACACAGGTAAATCCAGTCCCTCATCAACTGTACACACACAATCTGTGTCAGTCACACACACTGCCCACGCCCAGTTACACCTCCATAAATAATAATTAGTGCAAGTTTACAATGGAAATGGCATCCTGCTCATGTTTATTTCCACAGGAACACTGTTATGCATCATATTATTTAACTTTTTACATTTTGTGACCTTACAAGATCTTGTCTCACACACAACATTAGGGTCAAACTCATCTGCAGTTTGTTTGCTTCATACGCTTTACTTTGTTTTTGAATTAGTCTATTAGGTGTATTTTGGTGAATTTGGCAATCTGCTCCTGATAAGGTGAAAACTAAGTCTCCCAGAAGCACTCCTAGGAATCGCGACCACAGTTAATTTAGCACTGAAAATATTCCTAGCTCAGAGTAGGACATAAAAGTTAACTATGAAGCTTCCTACTCTTATTTTCAGAAAGTAGTAAGATTCGCCTAGGGCATGTGACGGCACTGTTTTTATTACACTAAGAGCTACATAGTAGGCTATACATTATTGGGCGTTGTATTTTTAAAATCTTTTAGTATTTTTAAACTGTGTTAAAAGTGAAATGGTGAAATCAGCACCAGTGGTGTAAAAGCTTTATGCACATACACAAAACTTATAGATGCATGACTCAGTTGCATCAGAGCATTGTAGAACTTTCATAACCTGATCAAAATGACTTTGAAAATAAAGTCAAACTGGACAGAGGATAAGACCATTTTGCCTGTGCAGGAGGTAGTAAAGTGTAAAGAAATAATTAAAGGAATATTCTGCCCTACTCTTACCTGTAATACGAAAAAGTGAGTTTATGGCAATTTGTGAAACCATCAGTGCCACCTTTCAGTTTGCCCCATGTACCCCCTAATTGTGTACACTCAAATAATTGTATATCACATAATCTTCCTTGTTGGTGCTCAGGATAATTATTTTAATGTGTGTGCCATGGATGATCCCCACGACTTCAGGGAAACCAGTTATGCACATGAATGCAGCTTGTTTTTCATTGATTTCACGCTGCATGGTTGGGAAATGTATGAATCTGTACATGATCTATGGTGCTGTAAGAGCAAAGATTGATTTTTTTAATTTCCAGCACTGTCCGCTGTGACAAACCAAAATCATCACTGTTTCAAAGCTGCATTTCAAAGCCACCAAAAAAACGTACAGTAGCAGTCACCTGCAGAGATAGAATATGTTACATAAAAAATACACACACACACACACACACACACACACACACACACACACACACACACACACACACACACACACATATTTAACTTACTATATTACACTCGTATTTATATTGACAGGTCTGTGATATAGATAACACACTTAATGTCTTACTTATTATTATTATTATTATTATTATTATTATTATTATTATTTGAAATGTAAAATGTTTTTATTTGTTTATCTTTTTAAAGGCAATGAATGTTCAAGCTGCAGGTGTGTCTGTGTGCGTTAAGGTGTGTAAATTCCACACTGACAGCTTTATAGTTCACTCACTGCCTGCAGCTTTCTCTCCGTTTCTCACCTTCTCTCTCTCTTCTCTCTCTCTCTCTCTTTCTCTCTCTCTTTTCTCTTTTTCTGTCTTTCACTTTCTTTCTCTTCTCTCTTCTCTCTCTCTCTCTCTCTCTCTTTCTCTCGCATGCTGATGGTTGGAGTTCTCCTCACTCGAAGACTCAGCGCTGCTAAGGATGGCCCGGTGTGGTCTGGTTAAAGATCACCGTGAGATTTCTGAGTTTTTGATGTTCTTCCTATTCACAGTATCACAGTAATTTGTTTAATAATTAATTATTATAACTATTATTTCTCAACGATTTATTTCCCATGTGGCCCATGACTCAACAGTGATGATGAAATGTGTAATTAACCTTAATAATGATCATTTATGCAATTAGCAAATGTGGAACTCAGGGAACATAGAGTCTAAGTTAAAACATTAGAACACAACACAACTTTGGAGCAAGGATGTTATAGAAACCCACGCACCCTGTTCTAAAGGAGACAGGTTTTCTTTCACGGGCTACAATTTTTCAGTAAAAGTGGCTCTGTTTTTTTATGGTCTAGTTATTTCTATTTGTTATTTTACAGACACTGAGGGAGGATTACAGATGCTCTTCCTTCGGTGCATTAAATCCAGTAGATCGCAATGTCTGTAATTATGGTTTAATTACTTTCTCGGTGTGTTTGTCAGTTTAGTAATGTGATTAAACTTCAGATTAAATACAGAAACAATTAACACACCCACTGGTAGAACTTAAAATTACAGATGCAGTCTTTGAATTGCACACATACTCATATCACACACACCCTCATCTCACACACACACACAAACACACACATGCATTTTTATAGAGGGTGGATCATTAAAAACGTTACAAACAACACCTGCTATAATTTAGTTTAAGTTCAGTCTTAAGTTATAACCTTGATATGCCCTTACAGTTTGTAGAGTTAAAAACAAAAACAAAAGCCGCCTAAGTGTTGTGTACTGATCACATCCTTGTAGACACATACTTCACTTCTCATCCACACACACAGCATTTACAGCTCCTTTATCCTTTTAACTTTGTATTTGGACTTCGTCTTCACAGGTAATTCACAGGTAATCTGAAGCCCGGGCTACATTTTGCTCTAAATATGACTGCCAGTAGAGCTGAACAACAGGCGGCTCCAATGTGAGAGATTCTGGGGACAAACCGTGAACTAAAGCACAATACTACAAAGCTTAAACAAAAAGAGACAAACCAAAACTCAGAAAACAAAGGAATCAAAATGCTACAACTTCACAACATATAGCATTTAATGTATGACATCCATGCAAGGTAAAAGTATATACACAATATACTGCAAATACTGTAATAACCACAGCAAGGCGTGGTGTTTGTGTGTGTGTGTGTGTGTGTGTGCATGTTGTTGTTTCCACAGAAGGAGCTGTGTGTCAAATCATGCTGCTACACATGCTACAGGAGGAACTGAAACAGGACGGAGCCTGGACATTGAGGTGAATGATCTGAATCATGAACGTGGTTTACTGAGTGGAAGATCTACGTTGATAAGGATAACTATTCTATGTGTTCCTGGTCTCTACTGCAGTAGCCATGTTTGTCTTCATGCCTTGGACCTGCCAAACCTGAAGAGGAATAATGTCTAGTTCCTTTGTTTATTTGTTTTTTCTTTTGCATGTTTTTGATTGCAGGGCAGGGTGGGGCAGGCAGGGCGCCAAGGGAGACAAGCCTGCAAGGATGCCTTGCAGAAAACTCCTTTCTTAAACTGTGATGTTTGTGAGTTTTACCTTTGCTTAAAAAGTAAGTAAATTAAAATGACCCATGAATAAATAGTTGAAGGTTATCTATGTAGCACGAATATAATAAAAAAAAACATAACTGTTCAAATTTATTAAGAAGAGATTGAGCCATATAAATAGTTTTATGGTTGATAATTATTCGATTAGTGCATTATTTACAACATTAGTTAACATGAACAAACACTAACCATCCTCAAGGATGAGTGAGAAGCAGACATAACTTTAATAAACAATTATTACACGGTGGTGTAGTGGTTAGCACTGTCGCCTTGCACCTCCAGGGTCCGGGTTCGACTCCCGGCCAGGCTCGATTCCCATCTCTGTGTGCATGGGTGTACACTGCCTTGTGCCCTAAGTCTCCTGGGATAGGCTCCAGGGCCCCGTGACCCTGAATACAGGATAAAGCGGTATAGAAGATCAGTGAGTGAGTGAGTAAATACATTTGTTAAAAGTGAAGGAAAAACAAGACCAGGAACTAGAATGGTTTTAGCTTTAGGGCTAAAAACAAAGACCTCTACTGTTAACCCTGAGGCATACAAGTAACCTAATGCAATTTGAAATACAAAGATACAATGAGTAACACCAACTGCAGTACAGAATTATAGTATTTTATGTGTTAATTGATATGGTTTTGGTGGTTAATAGGCAAAATGAAGTACACTATTTATAATGTAATGTAAGATTCAGTATTAATTTGTTCCTCAGAGGCACAGTGGCATAGTGGTTAGCACTGTGGCCTCGCACCTCCAGGGTCACTGATTGACCATGTCCTCTGTGTGCTTGTTGGTGTAAAGCATTGCGGGTAGGTCAGAACACAGACATGAGGATAACAGAGTGAAGAGTCAGGAGTGAAGGATTTAGCGAGTTGGTACAAGAGCTCATTCTCGGCGACTTGTCCTGTTTCAGAGGTCTCTGGAACAACAGAACAGATAGAGCATATCTGTGAGTGTACCCACAATGTATCAGTCACCGGATTGGTCTATTGAGGTCCTTTGATAGAGCGCAGATAACACCAGGGTGGTGGGTGATACTTCACTGCCAGCAGTAGTGAGTAAAGGTGCCCCGGCACCTTGTGCATGCAGCGGAGCTGGCCGAGGTGCTGAATGTGCATCATGATCTCTTTTCCTTGGTCAAGCGAGGGGCTTTCACTTGTTAAGACGTCTAGCCTCTTAACAGGGACTATCTGACCATTTTGATTCTTACACATTCACATTCCATACAAACTTAAATAATTCTCTTGATTGTGTAAAGCTGCTTTGCGACAATGACAATTGTTAAAAGCACTATACAAATAAAATTGAATTGAACTGAAATTGGTGCTGGCTGTAGGCCCACCATCACAGGGTACCTGGTTTGACTCCCAAAGACATCCAGATTAGATTAATTACTCTTTCCAAGTTGCCTGCAGTGTGTGTGCGTGCATGTGCAAGTGCCCTGCGATGGATTGGCACCCTGTCCGAGGGTAGACCGCGATAGAATAATAGAAAATGAGTAATATAGAGAATGTGTAAATGAGCAGTGTGCAAACATGAAATGTATAACATGCAAGCAATGTGCTAAATCATGATCCTAATGTGTAGCAGGAATGTAAGGTGTATGTGTGTTTATTGTGTGAAAGAAACAAAACCAAATCAGATTAGTTTAGTCGAGGGCCCGAATAGCATGTGGGAAAAATCTTCTCCTCTATCTCTCTGTGTTGGCATTTAGGGAGCGTAAGTGCTTTCCCGACTGCAACAGAGAGAACAATCCATTGTTGTGGTTGCTGAGGTCCTTTACTATCTCCCTGGCCTTGGTCCAAGCACTGCTTGCTGTAAAGTAAATGCAGGTCAGGAAGCTTGGTGCGGATAATACGGTCAGCCTATTGCACCACACTCTGTAGAGCTCAACTGTCCTGCATGGTGCTGTTCCAAAACCAGGTTATGATATTACCCAGCAGGATGCTCTCTATATAACCATAAAAATGCATGGTCCCTAGTTCCCAACAAGGTGGAGCTGGGTCTGGGGGTAAGACTAAGACTGTTCTCACACTAGGCCATTAAGTCAACCTTGTGTGCGCTATGCCCAATATTAGTGATTCTTTTGAAAAAATGTCAATTGCTGCCTTTTGCGTGCCTTCCTACTTTGTCATTTATGGTTGTGTAGTTCAGAGGTTGAGATCAGCATGAGCTGCACACACAGCAATTTTAGAAGAGACCAATAACTCTGATGGCATCACGGTTCAAACAGCAGTCCATTTCTGTGTTCAGGTATGGTTGGCATCTGCAATATCTCAGAATTATTCTTGATATATCAATATCTCAGAGAGATTCTTGAGACAAGCAAGGCTTATGGCTAACCTAAATAAGCGTGCAGTTGGGCAGGTGGAATTATGATACCTGGATTAGATGTGATTGTGGCCTGTCCAAGTCCCAAGACCAAAAAATGGGGTAAGATGCATTCTGGGTATGGATGTCTATTGTCACTGGTTTGTGCCTATTTATTTAGACATCAGCAGCCCGCTGACTGATCTTACTGAATAAGGGACGTTGGGAAAAATGCCAATTGTTGCATGCACCTGACTTTTAAATCATCTAGGCTAGGTAACACATTTAAAAACAACCATGATCATTGTCAGGTGTCTAACTATAGATGTATTACATTGCCAAAAGTATGTCATTACCTGACCAATTACAGCAGTGTGTACCTCCAACTTTGTTTCAACAGTTTGAGGAAAAACATATATGGGTTTCATGATTACCTGTCCACATACACTAAATTTACCCAAATATTGTTAATAAACAGAAATAATAAGCCCAGTGCTCTTTTAATTATTTATTCTACCTCTAGGTAGAATTATTCCTAATCATGGTATTAATTTCCACTGTTATGCCGATGACATAAAGCTAACTGTAATAACTTGATCTAGTTCTATATACTCTATATATAGAATATATTCTTATAACAGATATTTAACTAGAGGGATATTTCTCTCTCTCTCTTACAAAACACGTCTGCAACTGCAAAACTAGAGGATATGCCATCCAGTGGTCTTGTTTGATTAGAGGACTCAGCATGTCCCTGTTAAGAGTGTGTCACACATGTGCTTAAATACTATAGACCCATGTTCCATCAGTAATGAAGTAGAAACTGGTATGTAGTGGAACATGTGAAAATGTGGAAACATAGGTGGTGCAAAACATGTAATGTTTTGTCTTGGTGTTGCAGCTAACCTACAAACACATGCTTTAAACTAATATAGTCTAATGAGTTGACATTATTGACAGTGCTGGGTAAAATGACTAATTAACAAAAAGTTATCTTTAATGCATAATTGTATTAATTATGACCTAATTTGTTCATTTCAGTGGTTAATAGTTGTTAAGGAGGGACTGCACACACATTGTGTATTGCTGAAATTAAAGTTATGATTTATTGATATATATGTGTGTGTATGTGTATGTGTGTGTGTGTGTGTGTGTGTGTGTGTATATGTAAAACAGTAAACATAAATTACCACCACTACTTAAGTGTAATCTTTATTATTGGACTGAAAAGCTTAGTGAAAGGCACTCCAGCGTTTATTTAGTTGTTGCTTAGTTCCAAGTTTTCCTTGCCTTCTGATCCTTCACACTTCTCCTCTACCTTTAAGAACCTAGTAGCGGAGATCTTGCTGGTAGTACTGAAGGCACTGGGGAAACTGAGAAGGATGGTAATAATGTCACATCTTTTACCTCATTATAAACATGGGAATACATACATAGGTTTATCTGTGCTACCTACAGTACATGGGTATGAGTAAACAATTCCTAACAAGATATTGTAGATAGACAGAAGGAGGAATGTAATAGGATTTTATTTACCCTATATGGACTCCTATGTCCAGCAGTCTCCTGTAGTCAGTGATCTCCCTCTCCAATCTGGTCTTGAGGTCTAATAGCATCTGATAATCATGACCTTGACGCTCGAGATCAGCGCGAAGCTGCAGCAGCAGTTCCTCCATATTTGTTACCTTTGTTTTGAGAAATATATTAATTAATTATATATATAATCCATATTTCCTTACCATGGCAGGTTTATACAATTCCACTGATTTTGGTGTTTCTAAATCTCAAGGAATAGCAACAAATTCTTCAGTATGACGAAACTGGTTTAGTCCTTAGTGCTTTTCATTCCACATCAACACATGACTCTCTAATGCCTGGTGAATTAGAAATTTGAGTTAATTATAGCAATTCTAATAACTCCCTGTTCTGTTTTGACCTGTCTGGTCCTTTATTAAAAATGATATCTATTGTGTATATTATTTGAGCTTTTGCAAGTACTCTACCACTTATTTATGTGTTCTTCACAGCTCACCTGCAGTTGGAATCCTGACAGCTGTGCTGCATAGAAATTCTCTGTCTCTGAAAGTTGTTCCACCAAGGATGCTTTCTATACACAAAACACCTCCTGGTTAACACTTATTACATTCTAAGACTCTAATACCACCAGGAATAATGCTTTAAAACATTTACATGTAAATCTCACCATGGCCGTAACAGACTGGAGCTCAACTTCCAGAGACTGCACTGTGGTCTTCTCTGCACTCAGTTCTGTTTGGGGTGGTATTATTGCGGGCAATACAGTTCCAACAGTCACCACCTACCAGTGAAAAGTTATATTTTAGGTTCTGTAACCAAACAGATACTCAGGGTAAATTCCCGATGTTCATAGGTCATGAACTCTTACCCACCTTGCTCTTGAACCAGTTCTCAAGGTCTCTCTGGTTCTTGGCAGCGACGGTCTCGTAGTGATCACGGATGTCTTCCAGGACACTGCTGAGCTCCTGCTGTTGTGGGGCCTCCACCTGTACATGAATCTGTCCGCTCATCTGGCTGCGTGTATTCACCATTTTCTTGAAAAACATCAGAGTTGGAGCAGATGGGTGAGATACTGTTTCAGTACCTTTCAGCTTTTAATTTATTTTCTTAATTGTTTTACTGTCCTCTAATCTGTTTTTGAAAGCTAGTGTTTGCAAAACATGGCCAGAAATTTAAAGAGGTGCATTAGAGTTTGACCCACCATTGTGGTGGCATAAAGGGGCAGCTTGTTTAAAGATGTATTTTTAGTTTGTTCAATTTAACAGCTGGAAGAAGAAGGAAAGTATAAAGAATAAGAAGGAAATAAAGATAACTGTAACTTTATTATTTTATTAAATGCTGTCATTGCTTTTAACCTCAATTTTGTATTATTATTGTATATAAGAGCCATAACATAACATTAACACCGCATAACATTAACACATTAACACTGATTATCAGTTATAACCCAGTATACTGGTGACAGGACCAAAGAATTAGCATCAGAACAACCCATTCACCACAGCCCAGCACACACGGGGGCCCTGCAGGCAAGAGCCCAGGGCCCCTAAATCCTGGGCTCCCCAGATCCCAATCCAATCGTGCCCCATTGGATGCACTGGACAAACAAGTACGATCCACAAAGGATGGGTTTTGCAAATGCAATTGGCAATACTGTTCTTGCAAGAACTGTTCCAGAACTGCTGACCTTTAGGTCTTAAAATAACAACTGACTGGTGTTGTTGTTTCTGTTACTTAATTACCTAATGCCATATGTACCTAATACCAATGCCTATACCAGTTATTTTAAAGTTTTGAAATACATATTATTGTTCTAGAACGTAGAAAATAAACCACTGAACAAAATCACAGAAATACAATG